>JAPMOR010078957.1:0-27530 GCA_026543865.1 Argiope aurantia
GAATAATTACCCTATGAAAATCCAAAATTAAGACATCGGATTAAATTCTGACTTTCAAAAGTCATTCAGTGGTCCAAAATATAATCAAAGCCGTAGACATATACATTGACTGCCTCGAGCGATTTAGTCAAAGAATAAAAGTGGCTCTCTTTCTACTCTCTTAAAATTTAAGGGCTTTGTAAACTTACCACCAATTAAATTTAATCAAAAAGGGCGTTTGTAAAAATTAGTATATCACAGACACCGGCAATTTAAATTCCACAAACAACTTCTAGCTTTTACCATTTTTAAATTCTACAAATGTAATTCCGAAAACTTCACTGCATTCACTTCTCCATTCCTAACATCGCATACAAAACGAAAAATGGGAGATAAAAATAATCATTCCCCTTCTTTGTGAAACACCACCACTAGCCAGATTTTTAAATCACAGAGGAGAAACCTCAAAAATTGCCTCCCTACAAGTGTTTCCCCGAAAATTTTTAAAAATCAAGCACCCATTACATAAGCTCTCGCCGTTTTTATCCGTCTTCACACTGAAAGGTTTTAGTCTCAAATACCTGTTTGTTCTTTAAATGCAACAAAGCTTTCTGTTAATTAAAGCAGTAGTGGGCGGGTAAGGAACAAAGGGACCCTCAGGCGCCTCGTAACGCGAACACAATAAATCCTCTCTTTCTGGATTTAAAAACGGGAAAATCTCCGGTATATTGAGAAATGAGCAAGCAGGAGTGGCCGTTAATCAGGCAAGAGCAACGACAACACACTGGGATTTTTTTATCCTTCCAGTTTTCTAATTTTCTGAAAGGAATTCTAATTAATATTTTCAGTTTTGTCTGCTGTGGTAATTGCTCTTTTATGGAACACAACAGGATTGAAAAGCAAGTCAATTGACTTTTGTGCTGCCATCTAGTGAGATGTTTTGGACTTACATAATTTTTTTTTAACAGTTTTCATGTTTTTCAGTTAGGTATTCATATTCCTAAATCAGTTTTAATTTTAGCTGTTACCGAATATTTTTTGCCGAAATTTGTCTTTTAAATCAGATTTGAAATTTTGAATTATAAATAATCCTCTTCGATTTCATTGATATGTAGTTACACTTTTTTTAAGAACGATGCTGAATGTTAGTACGAACTAACGTAACTTTTTTATTTTCATTTCTTTTTTGTTTTATATCTTTTTAATATGTATGAAATACTTTTCTTTTGACTGTCTAAAGGAAGAATGAATTATCTATTCAAAATCTGTCAAGTCATTTGACTGTGATTCAAGATTTAGAGAAAAAAAATGACCAAGATTAAGAGACCCAAAAGTAGCTTCAAAGTTTGATGTTAATTAAACAGCAAATTATTTAACAAATTACATAAGTTAAGATTCGAAATTTTGAAGCACATTTTAAAAATTCATGACACAATTTGAAAAAAGGATATTATCAGGAAAACCAGTACGAGTAATCTAGAAACTTTCTCGCGTATTCTTTAATAAATGTATGATCCCTATCCTTATCTATCATAAAATGTACAGCTTTTAGAAAAGTTGTGAATGCTATGAGTGCTCAGATTTTAATTTTCAGAGACGTGCACATGAGAGTTGGGTGTTTTATTGTATAGAAAATAAAATATTTATTTATATATTGTTAACGATGTGCCTTTAGCGAATAATAGCTACAAAAAAGCTGACTATGTTTTGTTTTGTTTTTTTCATATACGAAATACAGAGTATACAGTACTGTAAGCGTCAAAAAATTTGAACTTTAAAGTTTGATAAATCATATCAGACCTTCTATGAGTCAGAAGAAGATTTTTTGGCTATTATATCTGTCTATGTGTGAACAAATATTTCAAAAACGCATTGATTAAGAAGAAATAAATAGGGTTTATGGTCTTAACACAAAATTTAAAGATATAATTTAAATTTTGAGCGAAATCTGTTCAGAAGAAATCTGTCTGTCTGATTGTGCAAATATAAGTTAACACGATAAGTACAAAATGTAGAATATTGAAAAAGATTTGATTCACAGATTTAACACCTAAAGTATAGATAATTATAAAGTTTAGAATTAAATTCGTAAAACGATCGACCATTTGTCGGTTTATGCTTTTATAAGCCTGTAAACTTACATATATGTTATATAATATAATAAAATATAAGTCTATGTGACTTCTTATATAACTTATATATTTTGCATTTAACTCACATATACATCAAATATATTTAAGTCACTATGTTTTAGATACAGTTTTTTAAATATATTAAATTTATTATGTGATCTGTAGATCTGCGACAAATTTAAGTTTCAATCAATTAGGAAAACAAATCTAAAGCCTAATTGTATCTTGAGTGTTGATAACTTCACGAGAGGGAAGTCGCCAAAAATAAAGCCAAGTATCACACGATAGATTCAGTATAAACGCTAAATTTAAGCCAAAATTCTATAATTCGTAATTATTGTTCACAAGGGATTCACTACATTGTCCAAGATCTACAATGTTTTGTGGGAGTGGAGACAGGGATAACACCTTTGTTTGAGAGTATGCGGGGAAGTTTCAGGAAAACCACACTCGATGTTTTTTTATTAGAATTAATCACAGTAATACATTGTTGAATTATATACAAGCACCAAACAGTCGAATATAAATTTTGATCCATTCTGGAAATTTTTTTCCCTACTAATTGAAACCAAAATTCAGCATATAACTACAATCGTGGTCACAAAATAACATTAGCGATTTTCATTTAAATCATTGCATTTTTGAAATACTGCGTTTGTGTGCAAATAAAACTTAAGACCGTAAACGGTTAATCCTCTATCAGTTGCGGTTCAAAATTTGACAAAGAAAAACCCTATTCTTTAGATGTTAAAGGTCTGTGAGTCATTCAATCCTTAAGTTGTAATTTTTTATATTTTATTCCATTTATACGCATGAAAAATGACAGGCAGACGATCAATAAACTCCTTAAGTGATTTGGTTTTATATTTGATACATAACTACAATTTAGATAATAATTCTGTGCATTAAATTTTATTCATCTGGCTTTCTTCGTTTTGTAGTTATAACATTAAATTGTATTTAGGCATAAAGATTTCTCGTGAATAGATTTCATTCAAAATTTAATGAAAATCTGATATAAAGGTTATAAGTGTCGAATTTCATATGTCCAGTTCAAAAGAATTTTTAGTTAAAAATTTGACAGATAAACAAAGCAAAAGACCGACATAATAAAGCAAAAATGTATGTTTGGGATTCAGATTCGTCTGAAAAATGAAAATTCATCAAAATACTGATTTCGCCTTTTTTTTAATGATTCCAGTTCTTTCTCTGTACTTTATTCAAATATCATTTTTATGGCTTACATTTATCGTAGTTATCGTTATTAAAAGTATCATTTTATTTCATCCCATCACAAAATTATCCTTTCTTATTTTGAATTCGTTATTCCTTTGATGGCATATGCACTTGTTGAACCAGATTCTAGAACTTTTTTCACTTTTCGTAAACGCAGTATAGAGAAAGTATAATAATCATCAAAAAATTTGAGCTCGAAATATTTACGAATCTCTATATTTTAAACCTTCCTGAGTTCAAAAAACACATTCTTTGTAAAACGTCCATCTGTCTGTATATCAGATTATTCAAAAACGCTTTGAGCTAGTCGGTTGAAATTTGGTATACGATATTTACTCGACATTTATAGATTTCCTTCAGACTTTGGGCACAATTTGATCAGAGAAAGTTTATCATTGCGAAGGCTTTTGTCAAGCTGTTCGAATACAATTTAACGCGATAACTACGAAATGAAGAGAGATAGGAGATAAAATTTCGATGCACAGTTTTAACATTTATAATGTAGAAGCCTGTCACAGCTTGAGCCAAATTCAACAAGAATTTCTTTGAAATCTGCAAATTTTGTGTAAAATTTGTTCAGGGAATATTCTTTGGTCCGGCTGTTCAAAAATATAAGTTAACTAGATATCTACGAGGCAAAGAGAGCTAGATAGAAAAGATTCGGTACACAGATTTAACATAGCTAGTCTAGACTCCTGTCAAATGTTTGAGCCAAATCTAAAGATAGCTTGCCTGTCTGTCGATCTCTACTTTCAGAAACCCTCAAACACAATAATTCAAAAACTAAATGATTTAAATATATCAAATTTGGTATGGGATTCAAGTTCAGACCCAGTTTGTTTCATTAAAAATGTTGATTTTAATTTTATTTAGGATACTTTTTCGTTAGCCGGGCGCAAGCGAGAAATCGCCAAATAATATAGAATTCCGCCAAATTTCTTTCACCAAATTCGCATTTGGTTCACAATTGGCGACATTTGCGCCCGGTTACAGGAAAAGTACCCTATTTAGTTTGAAATAAAATACATTTCAATGTCACTAATTTTGTATTACTAAATTTATCGCAAAACTGTTATTTTAAGATTTATGTTATGCTACCGATGAAATTAATTCGTAACAATTTATCAAAAACAAGAAGTGTTTCAATTATAGAAAAATAATAAAATTATTTGGCGAAATAATTTGGTATAGATGTGATAAAAATAAAAGTATTTATTCATGATTTTTTTTCATTTTGTTAACGTTTTATACTAATTAATTTTATCTCAAGGCTCAAGAGAACAAATTTATTAAAAAAGCACATTTCACAAAAAGCGGGAAAAGAACATTTTTATTAGTAAAATATATATATATATGCCTAATACTGAACCAAACTCAAAAGATTTTCCGTTTGTCCATTAATTCTAATATAAATGTTTAAAATAAAAATTTAATTAACTATTGAATTCATACATTAGTGTTTTCACCAATTTTATATTCTGGTATTCCAGCTAAAAATTAAAGAAAATGAAAATGAAAGAGAGCTGTAAAATAACAAATATAGAAATAAATTGTACAAAAAAACTATCAAAGCTTCATTAAATCTGAAGTAACTTCAAAGGAATTATTTTACTGTTTAAATGAATAAAACATTTTTTATTATCATTTGCAGAACGTGAACAAATATTTGATTCAAAATAAAACTAAAAATATGCTGTTTTGCCCCTGTTTTAATTGTAATAATTTTGTACATTAAAACATTTTGTTTAAAAATTTGGAGATAAACAGCTACCTTTATTTAAATAATTTTTCTCGGCAAATGAAGTTTTTGAAAAATATTTTTAATTATATTTATTTTAGGTATCCGAACACGTTCATAGCACTTTATTTAGAAACACATGGTGTAGACATACTTTAACCATATTTCTGGGTTAAAGACTATTCAAGATTAGAAATAGATTGTCAATATTTGAAATTAATATTCATAATTTTTGAAAATTGGCATTTAATAGCATAAATTTAAGCAAATTCTTAAAAAACTTCAAATTGGCTATACAAAAAACAATTATTCTCATCCGAACAAACCTTATACCAAAATAAACTCCATAGTTTTCTCTTGGGAATGAACTACAATCGTATGGTTATAATAATAAATAAAAAATTTGCAACCAGTCGTAGATTTATCATGAGATTTTTACTAAATTTATGACGTTATTATTCAAACAATAAACTGTAAATTAAACAATATTCACTCGATCTAAATTCTTTTTGTTCATTCCCTACAAAATAGTATAAAGACAAATTAAATCAAATTTCATAGTAATATAATAGTTATATTTTGAGTTATTTGATTTGAAGTGAGCAACAAATGAGTAAAAATCAGTTTTCAGAAAAATGCATTTAAAGTATACAATAACATGTTTTAATAATAAAGTATGGGAGCACATACTTAAAATTCACCAGATTTATAGGTTATACCTTCTTCCTCCTTATATTTTAATAAATTTCCTTTTTAATCAATTTTTTTTCTGACAATTTTTGCAATTAGCAATGAATGTTGCTTAGATTCATTTATTTTGTCTTTGTCGAGCTCAGCAAATGCTCTAAATGAATTTGCATTAAATTACACTCCAATAACCTTAAGAATATTCAATAATCGTATAAAAACGTGGTTAAAATGTATTGCGGACATAAATACCCCTAATCTGAGGATTAAAAGATGAAGAAAGACCTCTTTAGGTACAAATTTCCACAAAACATCGTTGAACTGTCATTGGCATTTTGCGTTTTTCCGTGCAAAACGTTTTCCGTATTTAAAATTAAACTTGTGTTTATATAAATTTTTAACAGGTTTTGGCCCTTTAAATAAGTACTTCCGGTTATTTAAATGCCCACTTCTGATTTATTGATTATTACGAAAATATTATCATCTTGACTTCTAATGAACGTAAAAACAAAAGTAAACATATTTAGGATAGCTCAAAAACTGGTGTATCCAATATTTTTTTTTTTTTTTTGAAAAATGCTATTTTTAGCGAAAATCTACCTATTCAACGTGTTCTAATACCTTAAAATTTTATAACAATGAAAACCTCTTCACATAGTTCATTAAAAAATAGTTGATAGAAAAGGTAAAGTTATTTTTAACTGCAGACATTTCAATTTGAAAAGGTAGAAAAATTACTTAGTAAGCAATTGATTTTCAAATTAAGTGTCTGCCTTTTAATGATTATTCACATTTTAATAATGATATTTTATAAAAAAAATACAAATTATAAGTATATGATTATAATGACATAAAAGATTTTGATGTACTTGTCGGTTGTAACGGCGACCAAAGAGCGCCAAGAAAAACTTTCGCCAATTTGGCGTTTTTAATCGATTTTGCGATTTTTTTTTGTATGTATAATGTATAAAATATGCACTTGAATATATTTTTATAATTTTCCGAAATGTTTTCTTAAACCGAACAGGTTAACTTTCAGTTTAACACCATTAAACCTAACCGAACCGATTTTAATGCATTGCAATATTTTAAAAAAATGGAAGATAATATTGAGATTTTCTTTTGCACCTCTTTTGTTTGACAATCAGTAACATTTCTACTCACAATAATCATCTGAAAAGTGATGAAAAAATAGCTAAAATAAATGAGATATCAGGGAAAAGCCGTCAGAAAGAAAGTTATAACACTGAAATAGGTAAAGAATTTAAAAATGAATGGATAAACTAGCCAAAGAAAAGCTAATTAATTCACGATAAGTAAAAAGCAGTAGTAGAAGTAGTACCAAGATAAAGAGGTGCTTGTGTATTAACAATATGCTATTGGCGAACTTTTGGCCTAACTAATGTCATTGGCAAACATAGTCAAATTTCAGCTATAACTAATAAGAAATCTTCGGCAATTAATCGCTATTTACAATAAATATATGTTTCTTTGTTAAATTTGTGGCAATTAATGACTGACTTGTGACTGTCTTGTTGACTGACTTATTGTTAGTAACTTATATGAAGTTAACAAATTAAAGAAACTAAGAAGATATTGAATGTTTTATTTTAAGAAAGATAAAATGCAGAAATATAGATGCATGTTCTTACTTTAAAGTTTCATATTATTAATATATACAATTATATCCTCTTCCCTTCACTTTTTGTCATTTTCTTCTAAAAGGAACGTGATATCGCTACATTTTTAAATATTAGTTCCATTTCTCAAGAAATTTCAGTTATTTGAAACAGAAAGGGCATATCTAATTTTTGTATTCTCTATAACATTATATATTTCTTGTAGAATGTTTCGGTTTATTGTTTGATTTCGTTCTAAATACGTCTTATGAAGTCTAAGTCTTTTGATATTAATTTCATCTCTTTCTGGAATATTTTTCGCTTATTATTCTTTCAAATATTCTGTAACTAAGAATCATTCTGATGCTTTTTGTACTTCTGTACTTTTTCCAAATTCACAGTAGAACGCTGTTTATGAATTTTTTTCCAAACCGAGGAGAAGCGATACTTTATAAACGAATGCCTTTTTTTCCTCATTTCTAAATCGTTTTCTAAACCCTCTGATTGTTTTATATTCGCATCAAACGTCTCAATTGACGAAGAAGTTGGCTCAAATGGCTCTGACGATAAAAGTTCTTCTTCCTGAAAGCCTTGTGAAGAGCTAGTTGTAGGTGTGCTTGTCAGCAATTGGGAACTTTTTTCTTCTGAAGCCTTGAACTGTTGGACATTGAAAGCTAATTTGTATAATTCTTCATCAGTAGAATTTTCGACATCAGCGGAACTTTTCAGTTGATTCCCATCCGAGTCCAAAAAATATTCTTCGTCAGTCGAAAAGGAACTCTGCGTTTTTCTGTGCGTATCATAGATGTCAATCGTGTAAAACTCCGGTTCCTTCAATGATCTATAACCTTGATGGCATGGAGAATGCTTAAGTATATTTGCATCTAGACCTTGAATTACATGTGAGTCTGTCACATCATCCTCATCTTCACTTGAAAAATACTCCAGAGAATTAAGTGAACAGTTAACTTCTAAAGAAGTATCCGTTACACTGGATCGATTATTTATAAACTCTTCAGAACCTTGGGATGTTTCAGAATCAAACTCTACCAATGATTTTTTATTAGCATAATAGATTTCCTTTTTCTTATCTATATTCTCATTTTCTTCCGTTGAATTCAAAAGTGCATAATTGGATGAAATGTCTTCAGAAGGTTCGTTCTCTTCGTTGTCAGCACAAATTGCATCTTCTTGAGGAACATCTAACATTCTGTTTTGGCAATAATTAAAATCATTTGATAATGTTACATCTTTTAAATTGCTTGAATATTTTTCATTGGTGTCATCTATTTCTTGAATTTTTTCTAAAAGGGTGCATTCCTTTGAATGATTTTCTGAAATACTTCGGTTTCTAGAGTCATCCAAGCTGTCAACATTTGGAGACTTTTCTGATACATCTTTTCCGCTCTTACTAAAATCACTGGACAAATCAATCAACATTGAATCATTTTTATTTACCACATTTTCAGTTTCTTTTCTAGTATTTAGAACTGAATCTTCCTCCACCGTATTTTCCAAATACAAATTTTCTGTGCTTTCAGAACTTTTATAATTTTTGGCAATTTCTTGATATAAAGATTTTTCATCTACTTGTATTAAAACATCTATCAATGTTGCTCTGATTTCAGAATCTTCTGCTTTTTCTTTTGAACCAGCCTTACTTTTATAAATGTTAAGTAACCATTTGTTATCAGAAAATGCAGAATCATTACTTTTCTCAGACCAATTGCTATTGTCATCTTGAAATGAAAGTATTTCAGCAGAGTCATTTCTCGATTCTTTCATTTCAGGTATTTCCGACTCTTTTAATATAGAAATAATTTTGCTGTCAGAAGCTGCAGAATCCTTATTTTCTTCTGTCAAATTGCGTATGTCATCTTGAAATGAAAGTATTACAGCTGACTCGTCTTTCGCTTTTTCCCTTTCAGATGTCCCTAATTCTTTTAATGTAGAAAGCATTTCAAGGTCACAGGGTGTAGAGTCACTATTTCTATCAGGCAAATTGCATCTGTTATCCTGAAAAGAAAATATTACAGAAGAATCATCTTTCGTTTTCTTTCTTTCAGATGTCCCTGATACTTTTAATATAGGAATAATTTCATGGTCAGAGGTTATAGAATCGCCATCAGGCCACTTGTACATATTATCCTGAAATGGAAGTATTACAGCAGAATCGTCTTTCGATTCTTCCATTTCAGATGTCCCTGATTCTCTTGACGTGTGAAACATTTTATTATCAAAAGATGTAGAATCGTTATTTTCATCAGGTAAATTGCACCTAATATCCTGAAATGAAAGTAGTACAGCACAGTCGTCTTTTGATTTCTCGATGTCAGATGTTTTTTGTTCTTTTAACGTGGAAAACATTTTATTGTCAAAAGCTATAGAATCGTTATTTCCATCAGCCAAATTGCATCTGTTATCCTGAAATGAAAATATTACAGCTGACTCGTCTTCTGAATGCTCATTTTCAAATGCTCTTGACTCTTTTAATGTAGAAATCATTTCATGATCATAGGCTGTATAATCATTATTTCCAAAAGCCAAATTACATTTTTTAACCTGAATAGCCAAATAATCTTCCGATTCTTTTCTGTTGGATGTCTTCGATTCTTTTAATGTCGAAAGCATTTCATTATCACAGGTTAGAGAGATATTATTTCCATTAAACGAATTGCATCTGTTATCCTGAAATGAAAATATTACAACTGACTCGTCTTTCAATTTCTCCATTTTAGATGTCCCTGACTCTTTAAATGTAGAAAGCATTTCAGTGTCAGAGGCTGAAGAATCATTATTTTCATTAGTTGAATTGTATCTGTTAGCCTGAAACGAAAGTGTTTCAAAAGAATTTACTTTTGATTCCACCATTTCAAGTCTTCCTGACTGTTTTAATATAGAAAGTACTTTGTTGCCAGAGAATACAGAATCATCCGTTTCATCTACCATGTTGCTTTCATTAACCTGAACAGAAAGGATTTCAACAGTATCATCTTTCGGTTCTTCCATTTCAGATGCCTTTAATTGTTTTAATAAAGGCTCCATTTCAGAAGGTGCAAAGTCGTTCACCTCAGTAAAATTCGAATCTTGATTTTGAACTGAAAACAGAACTCTTGAATTATCAAAAGATTTCTGCGTTTTAAATTCTTCTGGTTGATTCAATATTTGAAATAGTTCATTGGTAGAAATTTTATAACTATCAATTTCTTCTATAATATTCGGTTCATGATTTAAAATAGAAAGTATTTTGATGGTCCCGGTATCACCTTCTTCAGTTTTACAAAACTCAGATTGTTTGATTCCTTCCAGATTATCCTCAAATTCTTGGGTTTCACCTCCTTCTAAACAGTTTAATTCTTGTAATATTTCCTTGTTAGAAATTTTAAAAACCCCAATTTTATTAACAAAATTTGATTCAGAATCCACAGTTGGCAAGTTTTCTTTCGATTCCGTATTTATTTTTTCAGTATTAAATGGATATATTTGCTTTATATGTGGTAAATTATCAAAATGATGTAATGGCCCGCTATTAGAAAGGATATTTGCTATTTTATTTTCGCTTTCCATATTTTCTTCTTCTAAGTTTGTATTGTTCAAGGAGTTAGAGAAACTTTCTTTTACAATCAATGCATCGCTTATATAAACATTTCTTGTCTCCGTTAATAAAGTTTCTGCAATCTTGGCTGGACTTAAAATATTTTGTTTTAAATCATTACACCAATGCTGATCTTCAGAATCCTTGAGAGTATCAATATTTCCGTTATTAAAATTTATCTCTTGAATTTGAAGTTGATCTCCATTTTGATGTTCGGCCAAATTTTCTTTAAGATCAGCTTTTTTATCGCTTTTAATATTGTCATTTTCGCTAAAAAGAATAAGATCTTCTTCTGATGGGATAAATTTACCTTCAGAGTTTCTTATAACATTTTTACTGATAGAGTCAGAATGGCTAAAAATTTCTCCTGGTAAGCATTTGGATTCTTCACCATAATTAGGAACAATAATATCGGGAATTAATTCAGTAATGCTGTAAGGAACAAAATCTATTAAGTCGTTATTAGCTTCTATGCCATTGGTTTTGAATTTTAGTTCTCTGCCATTTAAGAAGCCAATGCCTAATTCATCGCCAAAATTCATAAATATATTACTACCATTTTGTTGATCAAAGCATACATCACAATTTTCATTCCTACAAGACACTACGACATTAGGATCAGTTTTATTAGGATCTCTTTCTTCATTTCTTATGTAAAGATCTTTTAATTTGAGAAATGGTCCGGAATCAGAAAACTCGAAACTTTTCTCGGAGGACATTTCATCTGAATCGCCTTGCATATTTTGAGGAAAAACAGATTTTAGGTCAAAAGTCTCAGGACTTTCTTCAAACACTTCGTATGTTTTGAATGGTTCTAAATAGGTTTCTTTATTTGCAGCTTTATTATTTTGGAATATTTCATCTACTGATTTAAAGAAAGAATCTTTTGAGGAAATATCATTTATATTACTTATATCCTTACTGAAATCAATCAAATTAGATTCGCTTGACTTCGGAACTAGTCGATTCTGAAGTCGTTCAGAAGATATCACAGTTGATGGTTTCGGTTGGAAAGAAGGATATTGCATTTTCTCTAAATTTTTATCTAAATCATCATTGAGACAATGATAATTTGGATAGATTAATAATTGAGTGGTTAAGACCTCATCTCGAGTGTAATTACTGTAATTGGAGAAAGATTTTACAGAAGTAGAAGACCTGCAAATCTTTGTCTTAATGTATTGGCCATCTGTTTCTGTTTTTTCCAGTTGATAATCGATATTAGTGTATACAAGATTCTTTGTTGTTTCGAGGTGTTGAGATGTGCTGTTCTTCTTTAAAGTTAGATCATTATTCGAACTTTTAGAGCTCTTTCCAGCAAGTGTCCTCTGTGTACAAAAGTAATGCATCATACTAAGCATTGATCCAGATACTAATTCAACTAAATCTAAACTGTATTCTATAGTTGTAGCTAAGGGTATGAGGCAAAAAATCTCGAATATTGTCACTATTTTTCTGTAAATTTGGATAATTATTGAATTCGAATTATCGTCTTGAACAGGATGTCCATCAGTAGCAGCCTTAGCTTTTACATCAACAGGAAAAGATATATTTGTGGCAGTATCATTCCCTGGTGAATGTTTCTTCAAGATATCTTCAGTCATATTTTCTACTGCAGTTTTTGGTTCAAAATCGTTATTGGTTTCAAATTCATTATTAGTATCATAACTGCAACTTTGCTGAACTTTTCCATCTGGATGATCAAGAAAATTGGCTGTAAAATCATTTTTGTTTTGTATCTGAGCTTTCTCTGCGTTTGCTGTTGCTATAACTTTGGAATTTCTTTCGTTAAAATCCTTTTCAAGCAATAATTGTTTGTTATATTCATAATCATTTGACGAACTAGGCAATAATAATCCATCAGTAAAACTATTTTTCTCATTACTACAAGTAGTTTCTTTAAATTCTTGGCTGACTTCAAATTTATTCCTCCAGTTGGCCGAATGAGAATCTGAAATATTTTCCTGGCAATATTCTGCACTGGATGCCGCTAGCTGAATTGGAGAAGTTAGTAACGTTGGAGAGAATAAATATTTACCAATTTGTCTAATTTCGCTGGATTTTCTTAAGGTAGGTAGAGTTTTATTTGAGCAATTTTTAGAGTTCATATTTTTAATTTCTTGAACGGCAGTCTTCTTCACTAATGAATTTTCTTTTTCTTCCAATAAATTCAGCAATTTTTCAATGCTTTTCTTATTAAGATTAAAATTTATTCGATTCTCCACAGGAGTCGTAACACTTTCTTTTATATTTGTAATCGAAGAAGATTTCACTACTTTAAAATTTTGCTTACCAGAATAATTCCCTTTTAATAGCTGATCTAGGGAATCTGCTATTGATTTATTATTAGTACTAGAAAAATTACTGTTAATAACTTTGTTATGTTGGTCTGTAGATGAGGGGATATTTGACTGAGTTTTTGGCGACTGATGAAAAAAATTTTCGTATGTTTCTAATCTTTTGAAAGAATTTTTATCATATTTAGCTCCTTCTATTTGCGAAATTGGCGGTTGAAATAGAGGTGATAATTCATATGGATATATACTATGGTTGAATTTATGTGTTTGGACTGAAAATGTTGGTTGAAATGAATGTTCATGCGACTCCAACGGCGTAACAAATGATTCATCAATAAACTTTATATCACCAGTTTTGGATGAAATTGGCGAGAGTATATTCAATTTTTTCCCTTTTTCTGGCCTCTTCTGTTCTTCCTTTTTAGGCGTTAATTGTTCATGTGACAAATTGCAATTACCTTTAGTAAAATCAAAAATTATATCCGAATTCATATTTATTCTTAAATCTATTTTTACTGGTAAAAATTTATTGTGGGGGTCTTCAGTTTTCTGCGTTGATGAGGAACTCGGGAGAAAGGCATCTCCAGCTTCAGTGCTATTGACTTTGAATTTTAATGATGACTGCTTTTCCAGTACATCATCCTGACATTCGTTAATTATTTGCAATGCTGAATTTTCAGAATTATCCATATGCAATCGACAGGTTTCAAGTTTCCAGTTCAGAGCTATTGCTTTCTGTCCAAATGAAACTGCAAATTTAAACAAGACTGCCGAATTCTGCTCTACAAAATCAATTCAACTTTCAAAATTCACATAATTAGCATTTCTCTCTAATATCGATCTTTCACACGGCAAGTACTTCAGAAAATGAAAGCAAGCGATTTTCAAGAAAACTGTTGCCATTCCGGCCGTTCATTAAGAAGTAAAACATAATTACTGCGAAGACAAAATGATATCCGAAACTTCAGACTCAAAACTTTTTCCTTCTACACAAAAGAGTCTCGTTTCGCGATGTTTGGATTTGCAAGTAATTATATTTTTCTTAACGGTATGATGGTTTTTTTTCTTTTTTTACTAAGCACTTTTCGGCATCAGATCTGTCATTTACAATACTTTATATTTGCATTTGAAAAATAACTATAGAAAAGTTGGAACTGTTCCTGACATATACATTGACTTAATTGGTAGGTTTCTGAAATAAAGATATCGCAAAGCTCCAAAAATAATTTCAAGCGTTTAATTGCAACACTTTTATACGCAGCAATTATTGTGGGTGCATTTTAATCGAACCGTTCGTGGAATGCGAGGCTTTAATATTAGTGTAACATTTAATTACTTGATTAATCCGTATGTTAGATCGGTTTTTTTTTTTTTGCTTGTAATTGGGAATTCTTTGAAAAAGTAATAAGTCTTTAGCTTAACTGTAACAAGGCGATCCTTAAGAAATAACTAAATCATTAATGAGTATTTATTTCAACACAACCTGGCTTTTAAGATTAAAGAAACAAAAAAATATGTAATAATGAAAGCAAATAAAGCGCTAAAAATAATTATTTTAATATTTCTAAACATTTATACTTGTATCAAAGTGAAAGTAACATTTTTTTTTTGTAGAATACTTAGTTTGTCCAGAGCAGCTTTGACATAGAGTCATTTTTGCCAAAAAAAAATAGTTTATCGCTAAATTTTAGCGAAATGGCCGAATGTGACGCGAATTGCAGCAATAGCGTAATGGTAACAAAAGCACCACCGAAAAATTGCCAACCTCTTAAAGCGCCAAATGACTGTATATCAAAGTTTAGCCGTTTGTCCTTTCTAATAATAACTCAAAATTTAAAATTTAAAATACGTAGATACATGGATACATTTAAATATGAAAACATGGTCTAAATGACTTAAAGAATTACCAATCGCCTTTAGTGATCAGCTTGTTTGCTCATATTGAATTTTTAAGGAGATAATTATTGATATGAAAATCAGTTTTTATATTCTTATAATACGAAATGGTATAATTCGGCTTTAACGACGACCAAAAAGAGACAAGAAGAATCTTCTTCAAATTATAAAAATATAGTCAATTGCATTATTATTTATTATGAAAAATTTTGAACGTGCGAATCACATGCTACATAGTTTGACGATTTAAATCGCCAAATTGGGGAAATTTTTTTCTTGGCGCTTTTTGGTTGCCGTTAAAACCGAATTGTACCTTCGAAATATGACAGAAGTAATTCAAAAACCCAAAAAGCGCCAAATTTGTAGATTTCTATCAAATTTTGTGAAAGAAATTCTATCCATCCAGCTGTCAAATTATGTTAACATTATAGATTCAAAATGAGCATAGCTAGTTGGATGACATTCGGTGCATAGATTTAACACCTACACTTTAGATACCTATCAAAGTTTGAGCCAAATACGGTAAGGAATTGACGGCTCGTTGGTCTGCACTTTCAGAAACATGGAAACATGATAACTCAAAAATGCAATGATTTAAATATATCAGATTTGGGATGTGATTTTGTTACTTCAAATGCAGTTTTGAGTTCAATTTTCATTTCAAACAGTTATGGAAAAAGTGTCTAAAACACAAATTCGATTTTCTTACTCTATTAACGCATGCTAGGGATTAATCGCCAAATAACTCGCCAAAGATACGATAAGAAGTACGCGATGGATTGAATAAAATTAATAAAAAAAAGAATCTTAAAAATCTTTTATAAAAAAATCTTTAAAAAATCTTTAAAATCTTTAAAATAATTAATTTTATTTAATATTTTAAAAGAATTGATTTTATAAAATCTTTTTTTTTTTTATTGAAATGAGAATTGAACCGTTTTCATCGTTTTGAAATTGAGTATATTTTACCACTGTTGAAAATTTAAAAAGGAAGGTCTTGCAAATTTCTTCCGCTATTTATATGAGAAGTCTGAAATTGAAATTACATAACCAAGGAAGACAACATGGCAATTTTAAGATAGTGTATTCGAGTTTATTCAACTTACCTTTTTAATGATACTAAGATGTCATGGGAGCTGATCCTGTTTAAAAGGTTCATAAACAAAGCTTATAGATCAGCTGTAAAGCTATTAAAATAATATGGCTTCTATGACTATCAAAATTTGATTATTAAAAATGCTTTTCTGAGGGAATCTTGAACAATAATTTTAAAAAATGGAGATATTATTGAAATTCAGAAAAACCATTATTCCTAGCGTGCCAACTGATTACCAAAAGCATTTAATATAATATAAGCGAAGATCTGTCAATCATAGAAAATGTAGTAATTCTAATAATAATGTCAAGACTGGAAAATAATGGATGGATTTTGTTATTATTAATCATTTTTAATAAGCGTTATCTTTGTTTTTTTAATATTTGCAGAAATATACCCGTTTCTTGCTTCTGTTTTTAAAAAGAATTATTTATTTTCTGCAAGAGATTTGTTTCTGTTTTTTTGAAAAAAAATGAAAAGGCCACTACAAAAAAGGGAATTACAGATTATAATGGAATCAATTCAATTTTACTCGATTTTTTGTATAATAAATATTTATTTATTTTAGTTTGTTTCCGTTTATTAGAAATTTCTATCACCAATATTAAAGTATTAAGCATTTTTCAAAATTTAGAATGTCTTCAATGAAGGGTTATTTTGAAGTTTAAAAAAAATATTTGAAAAAGCCCCATTATTTTATTTTAAGCATATTTGAGTCTTTTTAAAACATTTATTTATACACAACTAACTTATTTCTTTTTAAAATTTCCAAAAATAATCTCAGTAATGTAGAATATAAAAAAATATTGCACAATCAAATAGGTTCAGTTGTATTTTCGTATCAATAGCAACACAGCACTAACGCTACATTTTCTTCTTAAATTTTTTCTATTAGTTTAATTTGAATATAAGTACTGTAAGGAAAAATATCAAATTTTGGCCTCTTTGACGATATGTTTGTCAATCCATGTTATTGACTTTTTTGGTTATTAAAGTGTAGTATGGAATGTTGTTTTTCTGAAAAATTATGCCTTGTTATTTGATAAAACTTTTAAAAGAAGAAATTTAATTGAATCAATCTATTTCAAATTATGATACAAGCAAATTAAAAAGAGGATAAACTAGGAAATAAAACAGAATCAAAGATCTTAATTTGCAATTAATGTTCAAAGAAAGTAGTTTTTAATCTTAAGTGTAACATTGGTTCAAGCCATGTTTGAATGTTTTGAAGGAGGAGTTTGAATTTTATCATACCATTAAGAACAATTTTCAGGTTGCATATTAAATAAGAAATAAAAATATATAGAAATAAGTATATAAATATGAAATTGATATTATTACAAAAGTATTTTCTAAATCTTAAGTTAATACAAAAATTATTTTTTGAGACGATAGTTTCAGGAGATTCGAATATAAATTCTTACAGATAAGTCATAGCGATTACCTATAAAATGACGAAAATCTTACTTTCGTACTCTATTAAATTTCCCATTTGACATCTATTTCTTTCATCTTTATTTCCTTTCCTTCATCTTTTTTCAAAATTTCTCAAAATTTCGGTGGTACGGGAATTTTTATTTTAAGCATTTCTGATAATATTTTGGAGTTTCACTAATTAGCTAAGAGAAGCGTTGTATTAAGTGCAGCCTTGAAAATATTCAATGAAAAAGGCTGTAAGTTTCTTATGGAGGTCGGTTACATATAACTGTATCCATTCGACACTAAATATCGATTTCTATACTCAATATTTTAACATCTTATGTCTGTAGATGCCGCAGGATTTCCCATTTTTCTTTTTGTACAACAGCCTGGAAAATATATTAAATGTTTAAAATTAAATTATATTAATTATTAAATTATATTGGATTAAATGTATAAAATGTTTCCAAGAATCTACTTAAATAAAATACTGGTTCAATGTTTGTTCCGAAACTAGGAGGAAATGATCCATTATTTATGACGGATTTTAAAAACAGTTATTTATGTGCATTACGTGAAAGTAGCCGAAATTATAGCCTTTAATTCAAAATGTAAAAATAAGTTCAAAATCAACCTATTAGTACCCTGACCAATTTCCTCATAATTAGCATAATAATTATAACGATATATCCTTCCTGCTTCTATTTATCCTGCTTCTATGCATTCAAAGCACTGCTTTAAGCCTCAGCCTTTAAATATTAATCCGTGACAACAAGCAGTAAGCTTGAATCTGCATTGCTTAAAAGATCCACATGGCAATAAAGCACCAAGTAAATTTATCGCCGCAATTTTCCCAAAATTCTACTGCGAATACACAGGTGTAAAATACGCCCAAGATTAGAAGAGGCTAGTAGCGTTTCAAACGAACTCCCCCCTCCAAATATTTCCATTGCAAAAAAGGTACCTTCTTGGAAAAACGCCAAAGATTCAAGCATTGAAAAAAAAATATACAAGGCGCCTTCAAATGAATCCGTCTACATTTGATGTAAGGTTTATAGCGCTTGCGATACTGAAAAATATTGCTTTCCGTAGACAAATGAGGAGTTCTGGCAGCCGGTGCCATTTTTCCCAGCTTAGTGCAGGTCGAATCTCGATCGAATAAAAGTTCCCCAACTGATATGTTCTCCTTCTTCCCTGGAGTTTCATGTTTATTTGATGTCATTCTTCTTTTTTGCTCTCTTTCAATTCTTTCCCTGACATGCAGTTCCGAAATTATTGAATTTTTAGAGAACTTTCACATGTTTTTTCTTTTTCTTTTCTTCTCTACCCTCTCCGTCTTTGAAGTCTTTCAAGTTCCAGGTTTGCTTTAGTGGAATGTATGGGTTTAACATATATGAATTTCAATATGTTGTGCAATGCTTAAGTTAGAATTTTCAAATAACAAATATGATGAGAAGATTCGTATTTAATTTCTAGGTGTTGACAATTAAAATAAACAGTTTTACGCCAACAGATTGGAAAAATTTTAGATTCGAAATTATATGTAAATTTATTGGCCAGAAAGTTTAGAAAATGGTTTAATTTTTTTGTTTGCGAGTACGGATTTTAAATTACTTTTGGATATCAATATGTTATTCAGTATCTTAAGTTATAATTTTGGACAGCAGCAATAGATAACAAATATGTAGAGAAAATTCATATTTAACCTTCAGGTATTGACAATTAAAATAAACAGTTTTAAGCTCACAGCTTGGAAAGTTTTAGATTCCGAACTAAATGTAAATTTTTCAATCAGGAAGTTTAAAAGAAATTGTTGAAAATTTTTGTTTGCAAGTACGGACTTCGTATAACAATTGGATATTTTTTAGTTCAGAATTTGTTTACTTGAATATTAGGGAATTTGTTTACATAAATGCTAATTTTTGTACCGGATTATGGATTTCATATTGCTTTTAGAGTCTTCTAAGTCAAAGTTTGATTACCTGAACGCTATTAGCGTAAATACGGTATAGCGTATAGCCTAAATTTCCAATATATTATGCAATAGTTCCGTAATAATATCGTAAATAATAAGACATTTTTTCCTAGGATTTTTGTATTTTTGTTTGGCAGCTAAGCTTTCAATTAAAATTTATAGGCCTAAGATCAAAACTTCTTAGATTATTTATAAGCCTCAAAGCTAAATTTATGTTTAATGTTGAAGGATTTGAAAAGTACTTATTATTTTTTGATCAATAAATGATTTGATTGCGTATAGATAAAAAAAATTCGAAAGAATTATTTTTGAAAATACTTGTCAAAATATTTCTTAGAAAATTCCGATCTAAGATTAACTGCATCTAATCTCAAATTATTATTTATTATTATTTTATATATGGTATTATCATTTTTTAAACAATATCAAAATTGTATGTTTAAGTTATTAAGTAAGAAAAATGCACGATACCTAAATTGGTATAATTAAAAGGAAATTAATTTTGAAATGATGCAAAAATTGATTTTGCGCAATAATAATTTCGAGAGATATCACCTGAAAAAGTAAGAAGCATATTTAATATTTATTAATTAAAATTTCAATTAATAAAACCAAGTACAAATTTCCACTCTCTAAAAGTTTGCAAAGGACCCGCGGAGACAAATAGATAAACATTCGTACATTTTTCTTTATTGTTAATTGAAATTAGGCTTTGTGTTCTAACTTGTTTACATTCGCCTTTTCCCTTCAGAATTGTCGAGAAATCTTCCAAAATTTTCTACAAAATATTTGCCTGTACAATTACGATATTGTGCGTCACAGCGTAGTTATTATTTAAATGCATTTCATATATTTTCTTTTATTATTAATATTTTCCTTCTTTATTTTCATGTATTTTTCTTTATTATAAATTGAGATAAGGGTGTTCTGTTCCAGCTCATTGACGTTAGCCATTTCTCTTGAGAATTGCTAAGAAATCTTTCTTGGCTTGTACAATTATGACAGTGTTCGCTGTAGAATATTTATTGTTTAATAAACATTATTGAACTTAATTAACATCTTTTAATGTTCTAGCCGAAATAGGTAGAGATCAAAATTTGTTGGCCTTGGTAAAAATTGTTTCTTTTTTCGCGATTTTATAAGAATTAAAACAGAAAATTCTACACTCGTGTTCGTATTCTCATTATATGAATATAATAAAAATTTGAATAAAACTAAAAACTAAAATTAAATTAATGTGCGTGTATGTGTGTTCAAGAGAAGGTTAGTGTAAAATGTAAGATATGTCGCCAAATAAGAATTTTTCTTTAGCGATATTTTTCCAAATGTAGAAACCCGACTAATTTTCATTACAACAGAAATTTTTGGTTTGGGATGTTTGACGTTTGGCACGATTTGGTCTACAGTAATGAAAATATATACCAGATATTTTAATTTTATCAAAATATAATCTCGGAAAAATTAATCTAGAATTATTAAAATCAGATTTTGCGGTATGCAGCTTTAGCACGATTATCATAACAGCCAATTTTATATATCATCAAATGTTTCCAACTTCATTTATTTTTAATAATTTCAATTTTATCAAATTGAAATAAGATTTATCGGGTATTTTAATAATTCCTACTTTTATCCTTTAAAACCCCTTAACTCTTCAACGGTGCTAATTTGGACCATAAATTGATGTCTAGGAATGGTCAAAGATTAAGCGTTACTTAATTTGAGAAACTTATATCGCCATCTATTGGCAAATCTTGAAATTAGTAGTCTAATTTCGTAAATGGTGAATGATATGAGAAAAAAATAAATTAAAATGTTTGAACTACTTTCGATTTAGTACGGAATGATGCCTTGTGCACATTAATATTGAAGACGAAATGCGAAAAATGAAAAGATTTGTTTCGTCATGATTTCAAAAATATTAATGTCATAAAAAGTTAAAGAAAAAAAACTGAGACACTTCCCTCCCTCTATCACTATTATTTATTTATATTGCTCAAAAAGCTTTTTGTTACTCACTATACACATTTTCACTCTTAATTGATTTTTCGCCTGCGCATTGTGCAACATGATAGGTGTTACGGAGACGCAAGCATTAGTAAGAGTTGTAGGAGATTCCTCATAAATGCATGCGTACATGCGTATCCTCTGCGTCAGAACACCAGTTTGTATTTAATCTTAAGGTAATCTTTTCTCGCTTTGCTCACATTCCATTATATCAGAGTTGAAAAAAATAATCAAATAAATGTTCATTTTTTTTACATTCTGGTTGCAATATAAATCTGCACAATGCATATTTTCATATCAATAATATATGAATATTTCATATTAAAAGGCATATATTGAGAATGCTCTTCAACTTTTTAATCGACTTTTTTCTAATATCATTCACCATTTACCAGACAGGACCGTTAATTTCAAAATGTGACGTTAGATGGCATTGTAAGTTGTCATCCAGTAGAGTATAGGCATTTTACTATACCTAGACACTAACTCTATGGCCTAAGTTATCATCGTTTAGAAGATAAAGGGAGGATGTGTAACGGTTTTAAGTGGGAACTCTATATAATAATGACATTATAAAGAGACATAATGAACTGGGGAAATATTTTTTAACAATTTCATTATAAGAGCGATAAGAGATAATATAATTTAATATAAATATAAGAGAAGGGACATTATTTACGTAAATAATCGATACATTTATTCATCAGAAAATTCTCTAAAACATTTAATACACGAATTAAAAATAAATTATATTGAAATATTCTTTAGTATGCCAGTTGAGTGGGGCGAAAATATAGTCACCTAAAGAACCAAATGGAATAGTTCCCACTAGTAACCCTTCGGATAACCTTTTGTAGTAGTTGTTGTTGAGCAGTAGATCTATAAAAATTTTAAGACAGAAAATGTTAAATAATTAAAATTTTATTAATTACTTAAAAATTAAATAAAAACGTTCTTCTAATTTCCTAGTAAGAATGTTTTGAAAATTAAGTCTTGATATAAAATTAGTTTTTTTTTCTTTTATATTTGTTAATGAAATATTTTTGAATTAATTATTTTAATAAAAATCGTTTGCTCTCCGACCGTTAGAATGTTTTTCAATTCCTACTATTATTTCACACTTTCCCTATATATATATATATTGTTACGAAATTTTCTTTACCGGGGTTCGTTTGGATAGTGGGAGTGATATGATGTAAAGAACGCTCAATCAGCAGGCAGAAGTAGAATAAAAACAACGACGTTTATTTACACAAAGACACACAGGACAGCACAAAAGCGTCAACTATATACAGCACAGAAGACGATTATCTTCACCCGAGACGTGTAGCATACAACAGCATATACAGCAGCATACAACCAGAATCTACTGCAGACAGTAGCGTACAGCTCAGTTCAGCACGAGCTTGACTCAGTCGCTTCTACTTCTCCGACTCTGGCTCGGATTACTGACTTCGCTCTGTCGATTCCGCTTACTCTTCTTCGACCACTCCGTCCACTCTGACTACTGGCTTTTCCGCTCCGTCTTCGGACTACTCCGTCGTCTTCGACTATTGGCTTTGTCGTCTCCTTTGGCAGCGGCGGCCACTTCCTTTTATCGGTCTCAGGAGGCGGGGCTAGAAGCCTCTCAACCAATCAGGAACGTTCGAGGCGTATCTCGGTTCCTACTGGACGGATCGGGAAAATTCTCGAAGTTTCGGGTATAATCTATTTTGGCGCCAAAGTCGCCAAATTGGTCGCCAAGTCGCCAAATGGTCGCCAAGTTTGTCGCCAAGCTCTGGGACCCCCGACACGACGCCCAGACTCTGTTCCATAGAGATGACTGTAAAACATTCTTTCCAATGATGGAACCAACTATGCTGGGAAGCAGCATTACGGATTCGTAACACTGTCCCCCTCCTAAGGACTGCACGTCTCGGGCAGTACAATATCTGAGTAAGAGATATCTACTTACAGGATTACCATAATCACACAATAAGCAAGTATAAAATCACAAATACTCAAAATGACATACAGCGTAAATATTTTCAAAATACATGAACAATATAAAAATAGATTACAATACTAAAATAACAAAATTAAGAAGATAAATGATTTACATTATTTATTATATAATGAGCGACCATGGTCTGAACTAAAAAAAAAACAAGATATTAATCACCTTGGCCAAGGTAAGGGGCTAGCCTGTTACAATGTATCACCTTCGGTTTTGAGTGTGGTGATTTCTGTATCCGTACCACAACGTCATTCAGTCTTTTAAGGACTGTATAAGGACCCTCCCAGCTGGTCTGCAACTTCGGAGAAAGTCCTTTGCGACGTTTCGGATTCCATAACCACACTTGATCTCCTTCGTGGAAGTTGTGTCCCGTTGCTCTAGCATCGTATCGGGTCTTCATCTTCTCTGAAGCCATGCCGATCCTATCTCTGGCCAGATGATGCACCTCCTCCATCCGTGTCCGGAGATTCTCGACATATTCCTCGGGAACCAAGGGAGCATCTGGAGGCCGACTGAACAGTAGATCTGCAGGCAGACGAAGGTCACGTCCGAAGAGCATTTGCGATGGGGAATAGCCAGTAGTTTCGTGAACGGCACTTCTATAGGCAAGAAGGAAAAGGGGCAGTTTCTTGTCCCAGTCCTGTTGATTGCTGGACACCAGGAGAGAGAGACTGTTCAGAATGGTCCGATTGAATCTCTCTACCATGCCATCTGACTGAGGATGTAAAGCCGTAGTTCGAGTTTTGTCGATGCCGAGTATCTCACACAGTCTTTTGCAGACAGCCGAATCGAAGTTTCTTCCTTGATCAGAGTGCAGTTGTAGAGGAACTCCGTATCTTGAAATCCAGTTTTGAACTAGAATCTCTGCAACAGTCGGGGCTTCTTGATCGGGAATGGGATAAGCTTCAGGCCATTTGGTGAAGTAGTCCATGACAACCAGGATGTTTTTGTTGCCATCTGATGACCTAGGAAGAGGGCCTAGGATGTCAAAAGCTATTCGTTCGAATGGTGCCCCCACATTATACAGCTGAAGTCTTCCTTTAATGCGTTTCCCAGGACCTTTACGTGCAGCACAGGGATCACATGTGCGACACCACTTCTTCACGTCATTTCGCACATTATTCCAGTAGAAACGTTCACGAACTTTTTGTAAAGTCTTCGTAACACCAAAATGACCCCCAGTCGGACTGCCATGGAGTTCCTTAAGGACTGTTGATACTCTTGTCTTTGGGAGGATTAATTGCCATCTGAATGCTTTTCCATCGTCAGACTCCCATTTGCGATACAGCACACCATTTCTTAGATGGAGAGAATCCCAAAGAGCCCAGTAACGCTTTGTTGTAGGATGGAAAGGGGCGACGTCTTGCCAGCTAGGCTTTCCACCTGTTGACTCTTTAAAATCAATTATTGGTTTTATTTCAGGATCAGCTAGTTGATCTTTCCGGACGCTCTCGTCACTC
The DNA here is from genome assembly GCA_026543865.1 of Argiope aurantia. Classification (NCBI taxonomy): domain Eukaryota; kingdom Metazoa; phylum Arthropoda; class Arachnida; order Araneae; family Araneidae; genus Argiope; species Argiope aurantia. The sequence goes on from JAPMOR010078957.1 coordinate 25,133, forward strand.
CATGGATCTGATTCTGATGTGGATGGTGTTGTAACTTGGCGAACTACAGGATATATCATGCCAAATTTCTTTTCAACTCTAGGGCAGTATTTGCAGTTCTCCGAGCATGGTCTTCTCGAAAGAGCATCTGCGTTTCCATGCGCTGATCCTTTTCGGTGGCGGATTTCCATGTCACATTCCTGTAGTCTCTGTATCCACCTGGCTATTTGACCTTCTGGGTTTTTAAAATTCAATAACCAGGTTAATGAAGCATGATCTGTGCGAAGCAGAAACCTTCGGCCGTAGAGGTAAGGGTGGAAGTTCTCTACGGCCTTTACGATAGCCAGCAGTTCCTTCCTGGTTACACAATAATTCCTTTTTTGTTTGGACAGACACTTACTGAAATAGGCGATGACACGCTCCTGCCCATCTATTTCTTGGGACAACACAGCTCCGATGCATTCATGGCTTGCATCCGTATCCAGAATAAATTGCTTTCCAATTTCAGGATATGCCAGGACGGGAGCAGATGTTAGGGCGTCTTTGAGCTTGTTGAAGGCGTTGTCACACTCGTCCGTCCAGATGAATTTCTGTTTCGATTCGGTCAGCTTATGGAGTGGTCTGGCGATTGTTGAGAAGTTTTTCACGAATTTTCGGTAATACGTACATAAGCCTAAGAAACTCCGAAGCTGGTGAACATCCGTCGGGCAGGTCCAATGTCTTACAGCCGATATCTTATCCGGGTCTGTTCGAACACCTTCTGCCGAAATGATATGCCCAAGATAGGCGACTTCACGTCTGAATAGGTGGCACTTGGAAGGGCTTAATTTCAGGTTAGCTTCCTTCAGCTTTTGCAGTACACGTCTAACATTTTGAAGATGTTCTTCAAAGGAGCGCCCCATGATGATGATGTCATCGAGGTAAACCAGACAGGCTTCATAAGAAAGCCCTCCGAGAATTGTTTCCATAAGGCGTTCAAATGTTGCCGGCGCATTACACAAGCCGAAAGGCATAACCTTAAACTGCCATAGCCCCTGTCCTGTGGTGAAAGCCGTCTTCTCATTATCTTCAGGATGGATTTCTACTTGCCAATACCCACTCTTGAGGTCCAGGGTAGAAAACCAGGCATTGCCGGCAAGTGTATCAAGCGTGTCATCTATCCTTGGCAAAGGGTAGCTGTCCTTCTTGGTGACATCATTCAACCGGCGATAATCCACATAAAATCTAGTAGAGCCGTCTTTCTTCTTTACTAAGACGATGGGGGACGCCCAAGGACTTGATGACGGCTCAATGACGTCATTATCTTGCATTTCCTTAATTAGTGTTTGTACTTCTTCTTGTTTAGCGAATGGTAGTCGTCTGGGGTGCTACCTTATAGGAGGATGCTCTCCTGTATCAATTCGGTGTTTTACTAGTTGAGTCCTTCCAAAGTCCTCAGATGTTCGGGAAAATAAGTCCTGGAATTCTTTTATCAACTCTCTAGCAGCACACCTCTGTTTTTCATCTAAATTTGTATCCTGCAGCAGATTTTGGACTAGATCGTCTGAAGAAACGTCCTGACTATTGCACTTCCGGTCTATACAAGTGACAGGAGTGCAAGTTGCTAGCACCTCTCCTTTCTGTATAATCTTCGTCTTATCACTGATGTTAGCCACTCTCACTGGGATGACTGACTTTGAGAGGTCCACTACTGACGAAGCTACCAACACTCCTGCTCTGGCACGGTCTGTGTCAGGATAATCCATTACACCAAATCGGAATTTTCGGTCATCTGCTACCAAACCAGGTATTACACATTCAGTCCTAGGCGATAAGGAGATTTCAGTTTTAGCTATTATTTTCTGACTGGATTCCAGTTCAACGTGTAGTCCAAAGAGAGTGATGTCTTCAAATTTTGAGTTCATTCTACTATTTCCGAAGTCCAGTTTGAAGTCGTATTTCCGCAGAAAATCTAGTCCGAGAATGCAAGTGTCGTAAATTTCTGCTACAAATGCCGTATGGTGGTAGTTTATATTTCCAAAGCGTATAGCGAGGTTGACTTTACCATGAACATGAATCTTATCTCCCGTCACTGTCTGTAAAGTAATGCAGGGCGGCGTCCAGATTATTTTAACTTTTAATTTTCGTGCCAGATCTTCTCTTATTATGGTCACATTGGCTCCAGTGTCGACAACCATACGGCATGAGATGTTACCAATTTGTCCTATCGTGTAAAGTCCATTGTCACCGCCACTTATGGATGAAATTTGATATACTTTGAAATGGGGCTTTTGACTATCTGGACACCTCCGCCCCGCGAGATGGCCACATATTAGTTTCCCTGATGTGGTGGAGAATTATTTCCACCACCTCTAGAAACCCGGCAGTTTCTACGGACGTGTCCGGCTGCACCACAAGTCCAACACCGAATTTCCGTACT
>JAPMOR010078957.1:31783-81443 GCA_026543865.1 Argiope aurantia
GTCTTTTCTCCACTCTTTCTTGTCCTTGCTTCATCTCCTGCTCCATTTTTTCTTGTCTTTTCTCCATTCTTTCTTGTCCTTGCTTCATCTCCTGCTCCATTCATTCTTGTCTTTTCTCCATTCTTTCTTGTCCTGCTTCCATTCTTTCTTGTCTTTTCTCCATTCTTTCTTGTCCTGCTTCCATAGACTTCATCTCAGCCAACAGAGCCAGTAACTCACCATTACCGCTATCAGCCATTTTTCCTTGAGATCTCGTCAACACCATACACTGTTGACCACTATCCCACTTCTGACACCAAATGTTACGAAATTTTCTTTACCGGGGTTCGTTTGGATAGTGGGAGTGATATGATGTAAAGAACGCTCAATCAGCAGGCAGAAGTAGAATAAAAACAACGACGTTTATTTACACAAAGACACACAGGACAGCACAAAAGCGTCAACTATATACAGCACAGAAGACGATTATCTTCACCCGAGATGTGTAGCATACAACAGCATACACAGCAGCATACAACCAGAATCTACTGCAGACAGTAGCGCACAGCTCAGTTCAGCACGAGCTTGACTCAGTCGCTTCTACTTCTCCGACTCTGGCTCGGATTACTGACTTCGCTCTGTCGATTCCGCTTACTCTTCTTCGACCACTCCGTCCACTCTGACTACTGGCTTTTCCGCTCCGTCTTCGGACTACTCCGTCGTCTTCGACTACTGGCTTCGTCGTCTCCTTTGGCAGCGGCGGCCACTTCCTTTTATAGGTCTCAGGAGGCGGGGCTAGAAGCCTCTCAACCAATCAGGAACGTTCGAGGCGTATCTCGGTTCCTACTGGACGGATCGGGAAAATTCTCGAAGTTTCGGGTATAATCTATTTTGGCGCCAAAGTCGCCAAATTGGTCGCCAAATGGTCGCCAAGTTTGTCGCCAAGCTCTAGGACCCCCGACACGACGCCCAGACTCTGTTCCATAGAGATGACTGTAAAACATTCTTTCCAATGATGGAACCAACTATGCTGGGAAGCAGCATTACGGATTCGTAACACTATATATAGTTCAAATTTTCAATCCTTAACAAAATATTTTTTATTCTTCCACTCAAGTTCAAATACATTTTTTAAAACTTGTATTGGATGACACTTGATGTTAACACAGTTTTTTTTCAAATATTAATTAATTAATTAAATTTTTCCAGCAATTTCTACTTGGTCGCCAAAGTCACCAAATCCGCCGCCAAGTTTGTCGCCAAGCTCTGAGATTACTGACGCGACACCCGGTCATAAATAATATATGTATAAATAATACAAGAATATCCTGATTAATTAAAATAAAGTTAATTTAAGTAGGAATTGACTTAAATTTTTTTATATATATTATTTGTTTTGCCTTTATTTCATAATTCATTTTAATGTCAAATTTTCATCTCTTCTTATTTGATTTTATAATTCCTTCGATATTTCAGTAAGCCATTGATTGTTGAGAAACAGAAGAAAAGTGAATGGAATTTTTTTAAGGTATTGATGTTGTCAGGAAAGATAGTAATAAAACAACGGTGGCTAGCTCCTTAGCGTTTTTTTCATTTCTATAACTTCTTTTGATACCTGCGGTTTCCTAATTTTCTTTTAGGTATTCTTACTTTCTGAAAGCTACAAGCTTCACACTACAACGGCTATCGCAACTGTAGGATATTTTTTTAATTAAAGATTTCTGTCTGGTTGCCATTCTTAATATTTCTCGCAGCACATGCACTATTTAACTTATGGATAATAACTGTGTTACATATATAAAACTAGCATATATATGTTTGCTTATTAATAAATTTCAATATTTTTACTTATAAATAAATTTATTGATTTTATTTTCATAATTTATCTATCGCTTGCGTATGTGTGTTTGTGTTTCGCATAGTATTGCAGATGAATACAGGAAAAGAAGACAAGTTTGGAATTCGGTTTATTTTTCCACAGGAGGGCATGATTTGTACATGGGGATCTTCTCGTATCAGAATGCAAGAACGAAAGTCCATTCAGTTTTTCCATTTAGTGCTTTTGCTAAGAGATTCTTATAGGGATTTTTTGACATGTACCGATTCAGGAAAAGGAAACTTAGGTATCTTTGAAAGGTATGCCATTAATTTTAGTGATTTTTTATCCCTTCGTTTGTAGTAAGAGAATTAAAGCACCAACAAATTTTTAAGTGATGTGTTAGTAAATAAAATAAAAAGTGGATTTCGATCAGGAAATAAGAGAATATTTTGTAATAAAGTAATGTGGATTAATTTAAGTTTTAAAAAATAGAAAATTAATTAGGATTTAAATTAAATTGAGAAATATATATATCATTTACTGAAACTGTAGGATTTTTCAAAGTAAAGCAATTTTGCTTAGTGCCTTAATAAGATAGCGAAGGCATCAGTGATCCTAATATAATTTCAGCAGCCAGAGATCAGCATATGTCAGCCAGAGATCAGCATTTTTTTATTTCTGATTTGAAAAGAAACTGAACAATTCAGTCTAATATAAATATAAAATGGATACTTCGTAGATAAAGCATTCCCAATTGATAAAGCTCATAGCTGTATTTAAAAAAACATCTACTTTTTAACTGAGATTGCTTTTAAAGTATAGTTCATTTTGTCAGATATCTTGATTTCTTTACTTTATCGACTTACTACTGCGGGCATCTTTAGCAATAATACTGTTATCATGGCTAAATAGAAATTAATTGAAAATTTAATAAAAAAGATTTAAAGCCAATTGCACTGGTTTGTTCACTTTTGAAAATGGAATCACGTAATCTATGATGTTGCCAAATTCTCTGACTGAATAATCGATGTTTTTGGGCAGGGAGAACGCGAAAGCAATATTTATATGAACCATCTCATTAAAGTCTTTAAAAGAGAATTTTTTGACTGAAAGAATAGATCACGTATAAAAACTATAAGGATTTAAACTGGAGCCGGCACCTCTTCCTATCTCCTGGTCACGTTTTAGATATATTCTTTAAGAATTCAACCAATTGCAATGGTTCCCATGACATCCAAAAAATTTAGCGCATCTTTATCACTTTAGATTCTTAAACTCTTATATATATAATACTAACTGTAGTTATTATTCTATTCTCTTTCCAACAGTAGGTCTCATTCTCTTATATTAGGGTGTCCCATAAGTTTATTCTCTATTTCTAATATGAAATGAATACACAATATTTACTGTTTAAGAAATTATTTATTTTATTTTATAAAAAGTAACAATCAGATGGAACGAGATATGGAAAGTATGTAGGATGCGGTAAAACATCCCAATCAAACTGTAAGAACTTCTCTTATCACAAATGCAATTTGTGGTCTCGCGTAGTCATGACGAAAAACAAAGAATCGCTGCTTCATTAATTCTTGCTTTTTTGCTATGGCAGCTTTTAATTGATCCAGCTGATGACAATATTTCGTATAGTTTATTGTTTCACCTTGCGGAAGAGGCCTGTTGAAAATGATGTCTTCCCAATCTCACCAAATGGACAAAAAAGAAAACTTTTTTGGGTGTAGTCCAGGCTTGGGGTGTAGTAGAGCTCTGGTACGATTGAAACCGATAACATAGACTGCTAGTAGATAAGCCTGCGTGTTTGCACAAGCAGAACCAGATAAGGCCATTCATGGTGCGATGAGAAAGAAACTTTTGGGACACCCTAACATTTTCCAACCTATGCATAAGCAAATTCGTTAAAAAGCTCTCATTAGTTTCATTATCTTTCAAACTCTTTTTTTTTCCTCAGCATTTCAAATCATGTATAGTTAGAGGAGGGAAGGATACATGACTGAAAGTGAAAACATGGAATCTTCTAATTAATCTAATGGAACTGGAACTGAAAAATGGAATCTACCATCCTCTTCACTTATAATCCTCGCTGACATGGTTTATTTCCCCATACAGGAAATGTCAATTAAGAAAAATTTTATTATATCCTTATTAATATTAAGACTACTACCCACACACTGCTAGCTTAAACACAGTTGTTGCTAATCATAAGTAAGATTGAAAAGCGGTTTGTAGGAAAGCATATAAAGGTACTTTCATAGCAATAACTGCCGTAATGGGTTCAATCATGCGATTTTAAGGATTTTGAAAACAGTATGATCATTTAGTACAAAGAAGGTAGCAGCGGCATTTCTGAAATCGCAACTTTCTTGAAGTGTTCGAGTAGTGTCGTAGTACATGTGTTCAGTAACTGGAAGAATCAAGAGGGTGTGCAGTCCATCTGTACAAAATGGGAAATATCACGGGCCATTAATGACAGGGCTGATGCCTGGTTAAGAGGTATATTACCATTGACAAATTGACGCCCCAAATAAATCAACAATGAACCAGAAAGCTATCCACGACAACTGTTCAACATATTTTATTGCGTATTGGCTTTCGCATCACACATCTGATTTCAGCACCCATGTTGATAAGCATACATTGCAAGAAGCGGCGTGCATTTGCATTACAGCACAGATATTGAACCCTTAAACAGTGAAAAACTGTTTACTTTGTTCGAACGAGTCTTGTTTTCTACTACATCGGATCAATAAGAGCTGGTATATTCGCCAACACAAAACCGATTTGACACAAAACTGTACTTGTAATCACAATATCCCGTACCGTATGTGATATATTTCAGTCATTGCATCGTTGAGTTATCACGTTCCACATGTTTCTGAAACTGATAGACAGTCTGACAGACTAACAACCTGAAATTAGAATTAGCTCAAAATTTGACGTCTACTCTACCGATGTTAAAATTGTGTGCCGAATTTTATCTATCTAGCTCTCTTTGTTTTGAATTTATTGTGTTAACTTATATTCAGCCAGCCGGACAAACGGACTTCCTTTGAACCAGATTTTGCACTAAATTTATTGGAAATTTGCAAATTTGGTGTAAAGTCCCTATACCAAATTTTAACCGCCCAGCTTCATGTATTTTTAAATTATCTTTGTCTCAGACATACAGACGGATATTTTCTAAAACTATATTTTTTTAACTCAAGGATATCTAAAATGTGGAGATACATCAATATCTTGAGTTCAAGTTTTTTGACTATTACTATACTTTTTCTAGACTACGTATACGAGAAAGTAAAAATTTATATGACTACTATCATTGTAAGATATCTATTTCAGTGAATTCGACCAAGGCATAGGTTTTATTGAATTGATTATTTACATTACTCATGAATATTCTAATGAGCAAGTTTATGCTTGTGAAGAAACATTTCCATGGAGACGTTTCATGAAGAGGCAAATTTTAAATATTCATATTTGAAAGCAAAGCTGAACCATACCATAAATTATTTAAGCAAAATGTTTTAAATTTTATTTGCAGCAGGAATTCCCTCCACGTTAAACTAACAAAAATGAAAATCGGCTTCAACATATTATCACAGACAGTAAATATTACATTCGGTTATGAATAAACGAGGGAATATAAGGTATGTTCACTTATTTCATGAAAAATAGAATCACAATTTATTAATATCCTAAATAACATTAAATAAAATTGTTTGCTGAGTGCAAATATTTTGAAGCAACGTTGATGTTTTCTACGTTTTGTGCATTTTCATCCAATGAATTTCATTAAAACTGTAAAAGCTCGACGTATCCTATTACTTGACTGTTGCAATAAAAGGCATTAGTTAAATATTTTACATCAATTTGCAAAATATTTAACTATACTGAGTAACACGAGGTTTTACTTGATATTTACAATTATTATCGGCAGTCTACTGAACTCGGAAAGTCTCGGTAGACTGAATAAAATATTTACTCTCATATTTGAAATGTTTATTCGGGGTGATTGCTGTAGACTTTGTTTATGTTATTATTTCCATATATTCTTTATATATTAAGCTCGAATTGTCTAATCTGTGTAAGAATGACACTTTGCAATATTTTTCATTTGCTAATTAATTAACTAGAGGCTTGAAAATGTACCTTTGTATATTCTTGATGACACTTATTTTGATGTTTTTAAAATATGACGATAATCTATTTAATATATTATTATAAGTAAATTTTGATTCTTAAACAATGATTCCAACTAGTAGTGAACTTGAAAAATAATAGATGTTAAGGCTCCATATTATATGTAAAGAATAATTATAAATTTATATTGCTTTAAGTAGGTAATTAAAATTCACGATTTATTTTCTAGTAATGTACATGATTTAAAAAAAGCATTTTTACTAACCCTTTAAAAGACCTATTTTTCTAGTCATAGTATTGATAATTAAAATATTTTTAGAATTGTGATTGGCTTAAGTAAAGAGATTCATTTAAGTTAAGCTAATTTTAATTTGAATAATTAATAATTAAGTAACAAATTAAGACGCACCATTTTATGTAAGATGAAGAATAGAAGCATCTAAGTTTCTACATTGTTGAAAAATTATCGAAATCTAAGCCAACCTACAGAATTCCAGACAAAGGATGAAGAATTTGGTGGGAAGCATACTTCCTATGGCATTAGAAAGAGTTAAATTAATTGTTTAACTGTCGCTTTAGGCAGCTATCTGACTCGACAGAAATATTAGTTATATCTGTTTTAAGATAAATAATTCAGATATAACTTCATGCCCATGATTCCTTCAAACTGAACTGTTTAACATTAAAATCGTGCTATTTTAATTATATCGCATAAGTTTTGTTTCTTGTATACCTGCACTTTTTTAATGGAGATTAATCCCATGACATCATTGTTCCATTAACCAATTAAATACGTTTGATGTTTATACACGTCAATTCAAATCTTCATTTTGGCGTGATCGTTGTGTTTTCTTTATCTAATTAAAAGGAAATGCTAATAGCTTTATTGTGAGTTTTTTTGAAAAATTTATTATGAAATCATCTTACTTGCGTTTGATGTATATATGCACCATCGTTTCAGTTTAAAAAGGGGTTTTCTGAGGGACTGTAAAAATTTATTCCGTACTTAGATGGTTAAAAAAGTAACTGCCAGGTAAATTAAATCTAATTTTCGTGGTACTGTAATCTTAAACTGACTACTCCCACCCGCCGGAGGGTACATGAAAAATATCTGAATGACGGGACCGCCTCAACAGCAACACTGGCAGGAAATGTGCTTGAGTCCTAAGGGCCATCACCGGCCACGGTACAACCCTTCCATTGGGAAATATTTTCCATCATCGATGAGAGGGAACTGACCCCCACCTTTTTCTTTTCCCACCAGGGTGGCGAGAACCAACCATCATGCCGGAGGCTTCTTATTCTTAATTACGAGATGCCTCCCGTGGAAGTCAGAGTACTGTAAGTTCATTTTTTCTATTTTTGTAGCAAACTAAACATATCGTAAACAGAATCATTTTTCATTGGCCATCAACAATGTAAAGAAATAATATGATTAGATATATGACGAAACCATAAAAACAAAAGCTTTCAGGGCAGTAATGTATTCTATTAATGGAAATCAGGCAAAAAAAAAAATTGTTTTTGTAAAATTACTGAAATTTAGCAAAACTTTGCACGACGATTAAGTTAATATCATTAAAAAGAAAATTTCTTACATTTTAAAACGGTGTGCTCATTATTGTTCAATACTATTTTGGAAATTATCGGGGAAAACAATAAAAATTAATTTTTAATTAGTTAAAATTCTTTAAAAAATTCGAAACACTTGCTTCGGGGTGCGCATTTTCACCTCCAAGGTAAATTTGTGGCAGATTTGGTAGCTGCGAGATCAAACGGCAAGTAGAGTGTCAACATTACACACACATTTGTCTTTATTATCATTAGCGATATAAGGATATTCACAAGATATTGGTTATTTAGGTCAATTGACTTAAATAAGTTGTTATTTTTTAATTAAGTAAGAATATACCTTCAACATAACCTATTGTCCTTCTCTAGAATATGAATAAAAAATGTTAAACTAGGCAGTGGACACAATAGATTTTACTGAAAATACTCAGTATTTCTTTAAGTGAGATAAGTTCCAAATAGTTACACTAGAAAATTATTTTTAAAAAACTCAGTCAATAATATCTTTATATGGAAGAATAAAGTTTTTAGATTATTTTTATTCCTCTTTACACATACAAAAGAAGGTAGGGTTGACCTTAGAAGGAGAGGAAGCTCATTGGAAACAATTATGTAAGACCCTGTTAATAATATAATGACTAAATAAACAGTATGAAATTGTATGAAAGGCAGTATGAGAAACAATATTTATCGTTAACGATTATAATTATTTTCAATTCAGAGTTTTCATTAACTTTCTTAGTAATCTAAAATTTAAGTTTAAAAAAATTGCAAAAAGTAAGAAACTTTTATAATTTTTTTTATCAGCAATTTAAAGCATTTAAATTCTGGAGTGAATTAATGACATTAGAATGTTATTGATGTGAAGGCCCAAAGTGTACAAAATATGCATGTATTTCAAAAATAAAAACAGTTAAAAATAAAATAAAATATAGAAAATTTAAGATTTTTTTAATCTTAAGTCCGTACTAAGCTAAATAAATTCAGATTGCATATTCCGTTAAAATATTCTGTTAATAAAGAATTCTAGAGATAAGAGAGAAAAAATCATGCGACTAACTAATAAGGTTTCTAAATAAAGCTGGAAGTCAACTTTTACAATATAGTGAAAAATTTTGACATCTAACTAAACCCTTTCTTTCAAAACAGGTTTAGTTTAAAAGACATTATGTGAAAAGATTTACTGTTTATTAGCCTCTTGTCTTTTTCTGGATTTTAAAATGAATCTTGCCTTTTCTTATTCTCAAAGCGATTCTTAATATTTGTCAATCAAGAATTTAGAGCTTTTGTACAAACATTTAAATCCTTTCAGCCATTAATCCTTTCAGCCATTAGGTCAACCTACATCCAATAAACGTTTCATAGATGTTACAATCCGATGATTTTGTCAAGTTAAACAATTCCAACTGGTAAATGTTTTCATGGTAAGTAATTGTGATTTTAATCAGTTGCTTCTGTGAGTACATATTTCAATATTTCTGAATATATTTATCAATATTTTGAAAAAAAACTGACATTTTATAAAAGCAAAAGAATTTTCTCAAAACTTTGCGCCATATATGTTTTTGATATACCAATACATTTAGTGAGAATTCTTTGAAAACTCTCATAAAATAGTCACGTTTTTTAATTGTTTTAAAAAATATATAAAATATACACCCATTAAGCAAGCATATATCAATTAAGATTAGAAAGTATTTTGAGATCAGAAAGAAATAGGGGGGGGGGGGGGGGGCTAAAAAATATTAAAGGAGGCAAACCTTTTAGTAAAGCAATTGATATTTTTTTTTCAAATTTTCGCAGTTATTACCTGTTTTTTTTTTCTTACTAAAATAGTATCTGTATTTATGTCCAATCATAAGAATACCGGGGATAAAGTGATAAATAACAAGAATTTTTCGAAATGTTTTGTATTAGTAAACGTATGACAACTATAATTTTTTTTTAGTGGAATCTCTTTTTCTTCTTTAGTTTAAGAACTGCATATTATATTGAGAAATAATTATTCAAAATTTAAGAAAATATATATATTGCACTTTAGGTTATTGGGTTTTTAGAAATATTTTAGAAGGTTTTATTGAAATTTAAAATTTGATTTAATAGCATTCAAATATATAAAAGCATTAAATACTAAATTATGTAGATATAGAAATTAATGTTACTTTCCAAAGAATGAAAGCAGAAAAATATTCAGACGGTACAAAATTGTTCAGAAATTAGGACTATTGTATAAAAAAGCATTAAATATTTTCTGCAAAAATGAGTTTTTCAACATAGATCGAATAATACAATACATGGGTCATATTTCCAGTTTCTCAATTTTATTACAACGAAAATAGGTAACAGTCGCTTTTTCCAAACAACTGGTTCTGCAGAATATAGATTATATTAAATTTTAACAAAATATCAAGTACAAAATACAATGTTCATGATTAACAACATAAAAGGCTTTTTTTGTCATTAAATTGTAAGATTAAATTCGGATGTTTTTAATCTGCTTTTTTTATTGTGTACATGGAGTGAAATTTCCATGTACAGAATGAAAAAGTCTTCATATACAAATTCCATGTCATAGAGACATCAAAAATGTAGATGACCTTGTAAATCCATCTTGCAATTGTTCATAGTTTCTAATAGTAATCTAGATAGTATTATAGACTTTCTCATTAGTTGCCTTTGGCCACTGGCTGGTTTGCCACAGGAAGGTATATATAATGCCAGTTAAATCCTTTAAATATAACTTCATGCCATAATTCTGATAAATTGCCTAATATTATCCCTATGTTTTTCGAATTGTCTTATTGAAGTTTTATTTATTGTGTACATGAAATTATCTAATACAGTCCGATAACACAATATAGCTATTAAAACCTTAAACATCTAATTCATTCCTCTTCTAATTTTAGCGATATTGTAACTCTAGAATCCTTCTTCTTTAACTTTCAGCATTAGAAGAAAACCATGCTATTCCATATTTAATGCAGCAATTAAATGGTAAACGGTTTAAATTTCAAAAAAGTTGGAAATCAAGCAAAAAAAAGTTTGCGTGTTTTTAAATTGCTAAATTTCAAGAAATTTTTCCTCCGCTATTAAATTAGTATGATTAAAAATCACATTTTTGTATTCTTAAAATTGTACAAATACTCCTTGTACATTATTTTTGAATTGCACATTATGTTGGGAAAACCGCAAATATTCGCTTAATTTTTAATTAATTAAAATTTTAACTTTCAGTTTTAAAAAAATAACTGCAAAAATTCGCACACATATACTTGTTTATCCTTATAATTAGAAGAGACACGGCGATTCTCAATATAATCTGCACAGATATTAAACAGAATTCTTCTTTAGTTTTCAAACATGGGAGAAAATCAAACTAATAAACGTTTGATAAAAAGGAAAAACGGCTTGAATTTCAGGAAATATTGCAGTCTATTATTGCAATTTAAGCAAAATTATGAAACATTGCAAAAATGAGAAAAAATTAGTACGACTATTAAATTGGCATTATTAAAAAGAAAAGTTTATAATTTTGTTATAATGTAAAATTCATGCTGCGCAATAATATGTTCGGAAGTTATTGCAGTAAAACGTTAAATAGAAGCATATGTGCAATTTTTTTCGGGAGTTAAACATTAATAAACACCAGAATCTCGCTTAATTTTTAATTATTTAAAATCTAATTGTTTAAAAAAACAGCCCCGATTTCCAAATTCTTTTTAAAATGTATTTCTGAAAAATTAGATAGTTCTATATTGAATTTTCCACCCTGAAGTGTGCTTATACGCACGTTTACTTCTTTTATTAAATGAGAAAAAATACATTTTTACCCGCAAAAAGTTTAAATTTGTAATTTTTAAAATTTATTATGCCTAAATAAATGATAAAATGTCTCTTAAATAAGATTAAAAACCTCTATAAGGGATATGATGCACCTACATGACTCAGAATCGTATACCAATACAACGACAGAAATGCTTCTCAATGCTGCTCAGACCCTAACTTTACCTAAGAATCTCCACATTTCAGCTTTACAATAGAAGATTCAATAATCATAACTAATGTCTTTACAGATAGATATACACGCAGCTACAAACTTTGTAAATATTTGTATTCGACTTGAAATATCTCAGACATATCTGAAATACCCAGATTCTGCTGCGAAAATCGTGCAATTTAGGCGTAATTTACATAAAAATGGCATTTCCAGGGATTTTGCGACTTGGAGACCCTTTGGCGAGATTCTTGGCGAAAAATATAAGTTCTGGAAAATTTCATTACTAAGAGAGATAGCTTAGAGCCTCTAGAACCTTGGCGAAAGTCCTAGATTTTCACTCCAAATCAGGTATAAATATCACCACCCCATTGCCATGATCATTAAAGAGTAGTGGACTTGAGTGCTAGTCAAATGCACAGAAGCTGTTATCTGTCTGAGGTATTAGAGACCTCTGTGTTTGGAAGCTGTTTCCTGTTGTATTAGCTGAATTGGAACTGCGTAATTGTGACTTATAACTGCTGTCATTTCCTGTAACTTCTAGATTTCTGCAAATAAACTTTTTGTGATTTTCAAGAAATTGTTTGATCAACTCTCAATATACACGATCCACGAAGCGTGGTACAACGAGAACAGAGAGAGAGAGAGAGAGCATAACAAGTGACGTAGTAATGACGTCACATCTAATTGGGTCAGGAGGCCCAAAATTTTGTTTAGCTTATGTATATAAAACCTTTCTCTCTTTCTCTCTCTCTCTCTCTCTGCACATACATGTTGGTATTTCGATCTATGATGCCATTAAAACTATATGATTTTCTCAATTAAAAAATAATTTGAAATTCATTTAAACCTTTGCATTCGTTTTAGGACTGTAAAAAATATGTGTGGTGTGCCTCTCTCCCATGGACGAATTTTATTATCGTGCTAGTGAAAGTATATTTTGCTTTTTGGGGTTGTGAAGATGTTTTTATATTTATTTTTATAATTTCGAATAAACTGTGCTATTCCGATTTAAACATTGCATCTACTGAGGCCAGATCTGACGTCATAACAACGTCAAAGCATGATCATTGAGAATGACCATGTTTTCTTCAGGGTGGGCGATTTTGGCATCATTGCACACTGTCTCGATATTACTATGCTGCATGAAGATTCTCTTAGGAAAGACTCTAGAATTCCAAACGCTTGCGACGCCATCTACCGTGTCAAGCAAGCATTATACTATGTGAATCATCTAGATAAACACTACATCTTCTAGAAACTTTAAAATCCGCTGTGAAGACATTCTGCACAATATAATCTGTTATAAATAAATTGCTTTTCTGTAATTACAGTTCTCATTATAACAAACATTTATAAACTTAGAATTTTTGAGATTTTTTCAAAATATATTTTATAAAATATTTCTTGTATTATATTTATTAATCTGATTAACCCACAATATAAAAAATATTATCCTGATACAAACAAAACACTTGTATTAGATTTGATTTTCAAACGAAATTTGGATCAGTTCCCAAAACGGCATGTTTTCATGCATTGCTATGAATAAGCTATTAGCCTATCTATATCACCCATCATGCAATGCAATCAAAATAAAATTTTATTCAGAAAGCTTTATTTCGCAGCGAGTTAACTTCATCATTAATGATTAAAGGAGAGATATCTAATAAAATAGTGCACTGATTTCTTCCCATTATGATATTTTAATAGAAAAATAATTTCAGTACCGCATTTCCCGAATAATTTCACAATTACTTCCTCTCTCTGACTTCTGATTACCAATCCTCTTCAATCGAAATTTATAAAGAGAGCTTCCGTCTTTTCAGAATAATTTATTCCACTATCTGGCCAGGCATCACATTGAAATGTAAATTTTAAATTCCGCAGGGGATGAGAATTTCCAGGAAATTTCAGATCGCTCTTTTCGCCTTCTTGTCCATTTATCTCTCATCATGTCTATGTTAATTTAAACATAGAATTCTTTACCGGGCAAGTCATCAAGGAATTCTCTCTCATTAAACATCGCGCCAACACAAGATTGCTGAAATTCCCAGATAATGGTAGAATCTGCCAGATAAGTGGTGTTGGAGTTAATCGTTTATATAAAGCATTAATCTCGTATTAGTTCGTCTTTCTTTGTATTACTCTAACCAAATGATTTATATCTATTTCGATTTTGGTGTTTAAACACTTGCTTAATTTCCTACTTTATTCTCTTTGACTATATATAATAGTTAATATGATCGAAATTTAATAATTAAATGTGTGGCACTCAATTTTATTATAAACTATACTAGCTCTCTCATAAAAGTATTTGTTAATGAGCTCTTCTAATGAAAGTCAGTTTCATTTTATCATTTCCGTATTAAAAAACTAAATATCTGGTTGTTCCTTTGACTAACATTTGTATAGTAACTCCACATTTGTATTCGTATTTTAAACTATACGGATATTAAATACTATTCCACTCAGATGACTACTTGATTTCCCAATAATGTTGATCACGTTTAACGTTAGATGAGCTATTTAAATATAATTCCATAACAATAATTTCCCCCAAACATTCATATATTAAATCCTTTGTATTTAATTCTTATTTATGCTCTCTTTGTTGTACATATGAACTTTCTGAATAAAGAAAATCGTATGATATCATGAGCTTTAAAAACATAGATATCTTGTTCATTTCTCTTCTAATTTTAGCAATATTGTAACTTTATTCTTTTATTTCTTCAAACAATATATATATATTAAAAAGAATTCTTCTTCTTTAGTTTTTAACAACAGAAGAAACTCATACGATAGAATATTTCATGAAACAATGAAAACAGTTCGAGTTTCACGGCAGGAATGTAATCTATTGTTGGCAATTAGGGCAAACTGTATTTTCAAAAATTTGCGAGAATTTTAATTCGGTACCAGATTTTTTTTAATATTTTGAAACGGCTTGAAAGCTATTTTTGTACTATAATATTTTCAGATGCTATCACTGAAAAACCTCAAAATTTCACTTAGTTTCTCATTAATTGTAATTTCAAAGAAAACCGCTCCGAGGTACACATTATTGACATCCAAAATATTTTTATGACGTTCCGTAGCTGTTAGTCAATTAGTATGCCCACATATACACTCACGCACGCAAATTCCTTTTTATTATTAGTAGACTATTATTAGTAGATCATCAGACTTTCGATGTCAACCTTTAGATGTTGCGATCTCTAGATGTATCATCAAGGATTGCCAATCTCGAACCACAGTATATTTTCGAAAGTAAAGTCAAAAACACTGCTTCACTGCACAATCTCCGTATTTTTCTATCCTTGTAATCTCACACATTTTCTTTTATACATTTAATTGATTTGATAAATTTACATTTTAATTATAAGTTCCAAATTATTTATTTCAGATTTGTTTTGGAATGTTGATGCTAGTTCGGATAATAAATGAAATTACCCCTGTTCCAGTCTGGATTTTACTTCAACAATAGGTAATAAAATCATTCTTTTAAACATTATTCAAATATTTTTTTTTTCTTATTCCATTACATTGAAATAAACTGTAATGAAATATAGTGCAAAAGAGTTTCTTTTGTGGCCATAAATCTAACTTAAAAATACACTTTCTCAATTAATAATTTCGTTGCATTTTGCCATAAATATAACGTGTATAAGATATATTTTTTTATTTTTCATTAATATAGTGTCTTATATTGTTATGAATTCACGGTTCATTCGACCTTTTAGTCGTTGATGAAAGCAATCAATAGGCCTCAGTAACAAGCGACGACTTTTATTAACGTGAAGACAAGAATAGGCAGGCAATAAATACACAGCCGAGACTTACACAAACAACACACAGTAGATCACTACAACAAATAGTAGTCCATTAGTAGTAATCGGTAGTAATAAAAACCATAGCACACAATACGGCCAGACAGAATTCAGTGGGAGGAGGGAATCTACGTAGTTACACTTTACGGTTTCTCCAAATGCCTGCAATACTCAAATGTATCTTCGTTTTAGCTGTATCCAGCTACTGACACACTACTACATGGTTGGCTACTGCTCACACCACTCGATGCTGCTTCTACAATAAACACCAGGACTCGGAACACAACAATTCCGCAATCGCTTGAGCTCCACTCAACACTTGCGCTTTGCTGGATTAATCCAACTAATTCACTGTTGATTCGCTATGCGACTCTAAAGCTCTCGACCACTCTATACATGACTGACTTCAGCTTAGACTGCCTTGCTTTTATAGTTCTTGGAGCCGATCAGAGTAGGTTCTGGAACAATCAGGATCGATTCCTATTCGCTCTATCACCAAAATTCTTGAAGATTCCAGTTTTATCTATTTTGTCTTCAAAGTCGACAAATTAGTAGCCAAGTTTATTAGTCACCTGAGATCACTGACTCGGCATCCGATCAGCATCCAACCGAGCTGATCGTAACAAGATCTTTCCAGTGAACTTATCATGCTGAGAAGCAACATCACAGATTTGTACCAATATTATTGGTATTCTATATAAAATACAATTTCATGATCAACTTTAAAATATTACATACAATTTTATTCTAAAATTAATTTTAAAAGGCAAACTAAATATTTCATTTACTGTCCCATTTATCTCTGAAAAATACTTTTATCAACTCCTATTTTTGACAGATTTTATTAAAGAAATTATTTATAAAGAATTATGTTTTTATTGACCATATAATTGTCACACAATATAAAATGAAACTTAATAATCTACTATGATTTGTAATATACTATTTTATTCTAAAACCAATATTGAAAAAAATCAAAATATTGATTTATGTTATTCTCTCACACAAACATTTGAACAACGATATGATTCTACTTGCATTAAAAGACATTTCTAGAATAATAAATTTTCATTAGAGAAAAAAAATTCATTCGAGAGTTAACTTCTACAGTAAAGAATAATTTATAAAGGATCGGCAGGAAGCGCAACACTTAATAACACTCCAATTTCTTCGTACGATTCGCTGAAATATAAAAACAATTTTATTATAGTAGTTTCTGAAACAGCTTCCGGAGATCCTCCTTTCCAGCTTCAAAATATTACACCGTAAAAATCGAAATTTATTATGAAAATCTTCCCCATCTCAAAATAAATTATTCTATTATCTGGAACAGCATCATATTAAAATGCAAATTTTAAATTCCGCAGAGGGTCAGTTTCAACGGGGAAATTCAATCTTCTCCTTTTCCTCTCTTGTCTATCTGCTTATATGCATGTCTATATAAATTTAAGCATAGACTTCCTCACTATTCAGGTTCTAGAGAAATTCTCACTACACACAAGACGGTTGAAACTCTCAGGTAGAAACTCGCGAATAAGATATGTTGGAGTTAGATGTGTAGCATTATTCTAGTTATACACGTATTTTTTATAGCATGCTAACCAGAAAGTTATAAGGTCATTTATATTCTGATGAAGGTATTTATGCTACCAATTTACTACGTTTATTCCTCAGTGTCATATCTCATGGTGAATATAGTTACAAATCTCTAATGTTGCTTCCCAACACGGTTAGTTCAATCACTGGAAGGACCGTTGTATGATCAGCTCTATTGGATACTGACCGGATGCCGAATCACTGATCTCAGGGTTTGGCGACAAATTTGGCTACCATATCGCGACTTGGTGACACTGGAAAACACTGGAATCTTCGAGAGTTTTGGTGATAGAGTGAATAGGAACAGAGATATATCTGATTGTTCCTGAATCTTCTCTGCTCGGCTCCGGAAACTATAAAAGCCCGGCAGTCTAAGCTGAAGTCAGTCATGTATAGAGCCGCATAGTGAATCAACAGCGAATTAGTTGGATTAATCCAGTGAAGCATGGGTGTTAAGAGGATCTCAAGCGATTGCTGAATTAAGCTGTGTGAGGAATCCTGGAATTTATTGTAGAAGCAGCATCTAGTCGTGTGAGTTGTAGCCAGTCGTGTAGTAGTGTGTCGGCAGCTGGATACAGCTAAAACGAAGAGACAGTGGAGTATTGCAGGCGTTTGGAGAAACCGTAGAATGTAATTACGTATATTCCCCCCTCCCTCTGCTGAATTCTGTCTGGCCGCTTTGTCTGCTGTGGTTGGTATTACTTCCGATTACTACTTGTGGGATGATGTTTGTAATAGTGTGCTGCTGTGTGTTGCCTGTGTTAGTCACGGCTGTATATTTGTTGTCTGTGTATTCTTGTCTTCGCGTTTAATAAAAGTGGTCGTTCGTTATTGAGGCCTACTGATTAATTCACACCATACACCCACTACAAGCGAATCCGGTGACTTTGCAGGTTTAGTGGAATTGAAGTTCCATAACAATATCATCCATACGTAATTGTTAAGTGCATAGCGCTTCTATTTTAAAGTATATTATTAAAGCAGAATCATCAAAACCATTTATAGGTGTAATATTATATTAGTATCTAACCAGATCTATAAATATTACTGATATTTCTTGTGTTGTAGGTAATTATTTTTGTGTGCCAGATATTAGATAATTCCATCGCTTTGGATTACAGGTTCATAGTTACGGACAGCCCTAATGATTTCAAATAATCGTCAGATTATTTAATAGATAAAGAGCTTTTATATTACTTACACCTAAACTTTCACTTCTGAAAAGCTTTCTAATTGATAGAAAAAGAAAAAGAAATTTATTTATTTACTTTATCTGCTTCTAAATAAATTATAACGCAATGCAGTGTAAATAAATATTTTCTGAAGAATGAAGTAGTCCCCCCCCCCTTCTGTCATGCTCGCCATTGAATAAGAGTTATATTAAATAATGTGGTAGCATATTTTATGTATGTATGCTTCGTCTAGTTGCATGAAACATATGTATTAATTCTGTCAAGAGAAATAAAAATATATGTTTTCTTTTAATATACAATTACAAAAATAAACATCATTTTGGAGAAAATTGTATAAATCTAAAGAAAATGCCTTCTGGATATATTATAAATCTTTAATATCCCTCTAGTATTACGATATCTTTTTTAAATATATATAAATTTATTCAAAAAGAAGAGGTAAATTTAAAATTTATGCACTGCACTTTCAACTTATATTTAAATTTTAACTTAAGTTTATCTTTATTTTTAACTTGATGTATGAAAGTTATTCCTTCTGAGAAAACCAATAAGAAAATGCAATTTTTCTTTGTTAATTATGCTTATATAAATGATAATTCTACGTAAGGCAAATAAGCTGTACCTGTGTTACAGCATTTTTCACTAAACTTTTTTGGATCAGCTCATGATTTCGAGGGAAATTTCAGAAAATATTCTATATGGCATTATATTTAATTGTATAAAATCTTATATTTTTAAACAAAAACACTACTCTATGAAACATTCTATTATATAACAATAAAACACTATTCTATGAAACATTCTATTATACAACAAAACTCTATTATACAACAAAAAAACATTATTCTATGAAAGGTTCTGAAAACTCGCACATTATTTCGCATTAAAACAATTAAGTTCCAAAGCTGATTTATGTTATTGTCACCAGATAGTAATAAATACCAGAAAATCTCAACACCCTGTCATGGTTCAAAAACAAAAGTGTTTCTCTGCAAGGCATAACTTCAAAGATGATGAATAATGGATAAAGGGAGAGACTGTTTCTTCTCAAAATAATTTAAGCTAGTATCTGACAGAACATCATATTGAAATGTAAATTTTTAATCCCTCTGAGGATCGAGTTCTGCTGGAAAATTCAAATCTCTCAGACTTCCTGTCTATCAATCCGTGCATATGTCTATGTTAATTTAGACGAGAATTTGCCTACTGTGCAGGTCCAATTAAACACAAGACGTCTTAGATGTTCCTGGAAAATCAGAGATAAGAAATGTTGGAGTTAATCGCTGATACAGAAACGTAATCTGGCATAAGCATGTCTTTCTCTGTGTCACAATTACCAGGGTGTTTGGCTCTATTTCGATGAAACGGTATATTCACCTATTTATTCGTCTACTTTATTCCTCGGGGCCATATATGATAGTTAAATAATCCATATATCACAGTTAGAGTAATTTGGGTTCAAAGGTATATTATGTAAGCCAATTTATCAAAATATGTACATATGTATATCAAAATATGTATATTTGGTATTTCAACCGGCTATATAAATATCATAAATAATTTCATTATATTTTCTCGAATAGCAATTTGTTTATAATAGTTTTAGTTTATGGGTATTAAATATTTTTATATCATTAGAATTTCTGGTGGCGTAATGAAAAAAATATGAGAATTTTTAAACATGGTCAGATGATGTAATACCCTTGTTGTTTGCTAATTCTTCAGTTTAAAATACATTAAGCTATGTCTAAAAGGTCATTTATTATTAAAATATGAAAAAAAGGATTTTTTTATTGAATAAAATTTAATGTAATACAGTGCAAGAAAAGTACTTCAAAGCAATGAAATATTTTCCCTATACTACTACATTGCCCACTAAAGGAAAATTTAATTAAATAATGTTACACTATGAGTTTTCCTTTTACAAATATTTTAATTATACATGCCTTATGAGGGTTTATGCCCAATATACAATTTTATTAAGTACAATAATTAAAATACATATAATTCTTTAGTATAGAGCCTAAAAAATTTTATCTAATGCTTAAATATAAAAAATAATTTCCAAAACCAAGAATAGTCTTCCCGCCACAATCACTGTTCCAATTTCACCCTTTTCCTTTCAGAGAAATTTCATAGCTTCTAGGTATGTCATCAATTGCCTCCTATCTCAGACCAACCTACATATTCGAGAGATATCTAGAAAACATTTCGAGATATCTCTCTTCAATTCCTATCTCTTCAATTTCTCTTTTCTCTTCAATTCCTATCACTGTAACGTAGTGTTTTCTTCCATTTTTGTCAGTTTATTGATTTGATAAATTAATATCTTATTTAGAAGATCCAGGTATTTTACTCTCACTGAACTACTTCTTATTTAATGGACTTAATTATCATTTTAAAAATGCGCAAAAATGTATAATCTGAACTAATAATAGAGATTAGTGTGTGTGTGTGTGTGTTTTAGCACTCTACAGGCCAGCCTGTTTCATCTACAAGCACCAAATTTGGAAGGTGAAAATCTGCATCTTCGAGCAATTTTTTTGAATTTTTAATTCCAACTTTAATTTATTAAAAATTAAGCTGAATTTTAGAATTTTTTCGTGATAATTAGTAAAAATATTAGAGCACAAGAATAAATTTCAACCATTTTAAATTTTAAAAATATTTGGTAATGATATCAATTTAATAATCGTACGATTTTTTTCTGAAATTTGGCAAACTTTTTAAAATGTCTTATTTGCCAGATTTCCAACAATCCGTTGTCCTAAAGTTCACAATGTTTTCATTGCTTCATCAAATTTCTCACTGCATGAATTTCTTTCATTGCTGGAAACTAATAAGAAGGATTTTGTTTAATATCTGTGTAGTTCACAGGACGGATTAAAAAAAAATTTTAAGACACAATGCAGTAAAATTTAGAAGATAGGCGATCGGACATTTAGAATTTTAATAGTGCTATGATGTCATAGGAATGATTATCATTTCAAAGGTTCATGCACACATTGGGGGGATCATATGTAAGAAAATAAAATAACACGGCTTTAATGTCTGATAATTTGACAGAATTATGAAGATGAAATTATGTTTATAAGATACAAATAAAATTTATTACCAATTTTTCTAGCAAACCGAGTGATGTCCAAAGGTGATTAGATCTCTTTCATATCTAGGAAGAGAACAATGTAATGTCATATAGCCTTACACTAATAAGAAGATTTAAAAATCCGTGAAAATTAAATGATACAGCCTATATATTTAAACCACAACCTTCAAAAAATAAGTATTTATCCTTTAAACTAGAATATAAAAAATATTTGTTCTGTAATAATTTCAGAAGTTGTGAGCTGATTGGTCTATATTGGAAAGGTTCGTGTGCAGAATGAAGAGAGCATGAAAGAAATTAAAATAATATATTTAATATTTGTCAATTTCAAGGAATCAGAAGCATGAAATTACACCTAGCGATTTATTTTAAATCAAGTATTGTTTGTGAACCAGCTGGTCGGCATACCACACTGAATCTCCCTCTCGGTAAAATAGGGACTCAGTAATTTACGTGATCTTACATTAACAAGGACGATTTGAAAAATCAACAATGCATACTTTAATATTTAAAACAAAGCCATCGAAAAAATGATATTTACGTTTTATACTTGCATATAAAATACTATTTTTTTAAGTAATTATTTCAGAAGTTGCAAGATGAGGTAAAGTTGAGCAGAAGTACGAAATTTTAACATATAATTTGGTTATTTAATTAATTTTTTATAGAAATAATTAATTAAAATTAATAAAGAGTGGAAACATGATAAATATCTAGATGTGGCTCCTAGAATGCAATTTACAAATTTCATGTTGTAAATATTTCGTAATGTAAAATTTTTTTATTCAGGAAATCATTAAGTTATAGATGGAGAAAATATATAATTATTAGTAACCATCAATACCGGAAAACCAGCTAGTCACCAAAGGCGACTAGAATTATTAAAAAAGACAATCAGCATTGTACTAGATTTACTGTCAACAGTCAAATTTTGACATTGTATTAAAATTAGATCTAAAAATCAATCTTACACTTAACAATTATAAAAAATGTAACTTTTCATAGTTCAATATGCCTAAACACACTATTATGCAATAAACTGCAAATGAAGTCTTTCCATTATTGCCACGTTTATTACTGAAGAATAATTTTATAATGTTATCCGATTTTTGTTCCAGATATTACTAATATTTATTATTTTCTTTCATTTGTCATAAGACATATTCTTATACAATTATTATAAATTATAAAATTTAATTTAACGATCATCCTTGAAATCCTATGCACTATTTGATTCTAAATTGAAACTTGAATAAATTCAATATTTATACTATCATCAACAATTAACAATAAATAATCAGATTATCTATACCCCTCAGGATCTTAGGAAGAGTTAATTTCATCCGTAATGTATAATGGATAAAGGGAGAGGTAATCAAGTTAATGACCCTCCTATTTCTTCGCATTACGGTGTTTTAATAGAGAAGTAAATTTACTAGCGTCGTCTTCAAAACTCGCCCTTGTTTCTAGTTCCAGATTAAATCGAAACTCATATTGGGAGCCTTCACCTTCTCTAAATAATTTATTCTGCTTATCTAACAGAGCATCATATTGAAATGTAAATTTCAAATCTCACAGAGGATCAGACTCCCCTGGAAAATTCAGGTCTCTCCTTTTGCCTTCTTGTCCATTTATCTCTCATCATGTCTATGTTAATTTAAACATGGAATTCCTTACCATGCAAGTCCTGAAGGAATTCTAGCTCGTTAAACATCGCCCCACACAAGATGGCTGAAATTCCCAGATAATGTTAGAAACTGCCAGATAAGTGGTGTTGGAGTCAATCGTTAATACAGAGCATTAATCTTGTATCGGCACGTCTGTCTCTGTAGTATTCAAACCAAGATTAGTCAGGTCTATTTCGATGAAAGTTGTTTGTACCACCTATTTATTCTTCTGTCACGATTCTTAAGATCCTGCCTGATATCTTTTAGGAAAGAGATATGATAGCGAAGAAGAGTTATTTTGATTTTATTTTAGATTATTTTATTCGATTCATTAAGATATTTTAAAATAAGATCATATTTTAGTATCTTATATGGCTACCGAACCTGTTGTATACATGTAATAACCAGATTTTCTTGAATTTCATATCATAAAATTGATTATATATTATATATATATTTTATTATTTTCTTTTACTTAAAAATATGAAATAGGTTGATAGTTTTGGAACTCCGCAGGGTGGGGTTAAGTGGAGTATGGATCAATACGATGATCCATTGTGGGCAGAGTACTCAATACCTGAGGTGAATTCCTTTCTTCGCGCTTTAAAGAATTTCAACTTATATCTGAAAAGCGTTCTTTTTGACAAAATATGCAAAGCAGTTTTAATTTTTTACTTCTTTGTGTATCAATCAGTTTTACTGTAATTCATTGTAAAATACTTCAGAACAATGAAGTAGGGTTTTTTTCTGCGCAGTTATGCTTTCCTCTGATTGAAAATCTTAATAAATAATTATATGTAATCTGATTGTATTTATAAATTTCCTTATATGAATTAATTAAGTATAATTTGATTCTACGAAATAGGGAAGATTAAACATGTTCTCCCTCTCCCATGCCAATTTTGAGAAATAAGGCAAAATGAAACACACACAATATCCCCAGGCTCAATGACTTGACTGATTTCGCAAATAATTTTGTGACTTTGCGTAGAACGTCTCACTAATCAAAATATTCTAGGCTTACTCTGAAAGTATAATAAATAGTTCTTTCATACGGTGTTTTATGATGCAATTTCGTAAAGTTGGTTGACATAGTATATCGAAGCTGTAATTGTAATGATAAATGAAATTATATATAATGGACTTCCTTTTAACTTGTATTTGCAAATTAATTTTCAAATTGGCATATTACTAAGTTTTAAAATACGTCTGTGGTACACTTTTCTTTTATACTCTTCATCTGCATGTCATTCTTGAGTTTCAAGATAAGTCTATGGACAGAGATTAACAATTTCTATTAAATCAAAATTATGGTCCATGTAGCAAACTATTAGCATTTATCTTCGTATCATTCAAGAGTAAGCATTGGATATTAGGTTTAGTGGATTTTCCTACTTCCGAAATGATTTTTTAAAATTGTTATTTATTTCAAATCTATTAACAATTAGCATAAACCTGTTTTTTTAATAATAAGCAACGTTCTCTAATATGAATATACATCATTGCTGTGAGGATTATCGGTTTTCTATCAAGAACGTTATTTAATTCCCAATGGGATGATCGAGAACCAGTTTTCCTTGTTGTAGATACCATCTACAGTATTGTATGAATATCCTGTCAATTGAATTCTTTGTGATGGTATTGCTTTTCAAAACTCCTGAAAAATTTGTGAAAATTATTCATTGACTCTCATTTGTGACAAGCATTTTACCAAAATTACTTTTTTAAATTCTTATTTACAGTTTTTACTTGAGAATAATTTCTACCATGTTTCTCGCAGACCTGCTTAACTAAGGATCGACGATTTCTTCAAAAGTTTAAAATCCTTTAATAAAAAGATGAAAATGATACAAGTTTCACTAGTATTCGATTATTCTCATACGAACAGTACAACATTAGTGAGTATCAGCTATATTTCAATCACCTCGCACAGAGAAACAAATTTTCTGTAGCTATTTCTCCAACAGTTCTCCGATTGCCTCCAATCAGATTTCTAATTATCAACGCTCTTAAATCGAAATTTATAATGAGAACCTTCACTTTCTCAAAATATTTTATTCTATCTTAAAGGCAAGCATCATATTGAAATGTAAATTTTAAATCCCGCAGACTATCAGTTTTTACTGGAAAATTAAGATCACTCTTATTCCCTTCCTATCTATCTATAACTCACTCTGTCTATGTTATTTAAGCATGTAATTCCTTATCCTACGTGTCCATAAGAAACTCTCCCTCCTTAAACATCGCGCCATACAGGGCAGCTGAAATCAGCAGATAAGGCTACAAACTTCCAGTTAAGAGGTACTGGAGTTAATCACGGATTAGAATATTAATCTTGTATCGGCACGTCTTTCCCTCTATCAGCATAACCAGGATGATTATGGTCTATTTCGATGAAGGTGTGTATATCACTTAATTACTTCACTGACTTTGTGTCGTATAAACTATCATATGCGACTCGAGGTCATGCATAATAGTCAATAGGGTCAAAATTTACTAATTAAATGGGTGGCAGTCAATTTTATAATAGACTATACTATCTGTCTCATAAAAATATTTCTAAATAGAACCATATTTAGAGATAAAATAAGGCCATTTAAATTATATAAACAAATTACACTTTCTTGAATTGTAGTTTATTTTTTAATATTTTAATTTTGAAGTACTAAATGACTTGAGATGTTCAGAATTCAAAGAGTTTTACTTTAGAGAAGTATAATAATTTTAAACAGTGATATATTAATACTTCACTTGCCTTCCTTTTCGATTATTTAAGTAATAACAGAACATCATCTAATGTCTGAAACGGCTTCTTATTGACAAAATAAGAAAAAGACCCCTTTTTTTTAATTTTCAAAAATTGGCTTGTGTTATCATTACCCACAAACACTAAACAATCAGATAATCCTAATTAGATTAAAAAACGATTTTAAAATAAAATTTAATTGTAAAAAAGATTTCAGGAAAGATTTAACTACAATTATTTTGAATAATACATAAACAGGGAAGTTAGGTACAACACAGTTAATAACACTGCAGTTTCTTAGCATTATATGTAGAAACACAGATACCATTTCTACAACAGATCCTTGAGATCCTTCATTGTAACTTCACATTATTAAGCTTGTAAATCGAAATTTATTATAAAAATCTTCGGCTTCGAAAACCTTAAATCATTCTATTATTTGGGACAACATCTTATTGAAATGCGAATTTTAAATTCCTCAGAGGATTTGGTTCTACTGTGAAATTTAAACTATTTATTTTTCCCTCTTGTCTACATACCACCTGGAATGTCTATGTAAATTCTAAGATGGAAATCCTTACCATGCAGATCCTGAAGGAATTCTGCCTCCACGCGGGATGGTGAAACTCTTACATAATATTACAACTCACAGGAAAGAGATGTTGCAGTTAATCATTGATGTGTAGCATTAATCTGCTTATGGCGTGTCTTTTTCTGTAGTATGCTAACTGTGGTGATTCAGGTCTATTTCGATGAAGGTGTTTATACTACCTATTTACTTTGCGTTTGCCCTCAGAATCATATATTATAGTTAATACTATCAATATAAATATTTAAGTTCTTGGTACATGGATTTTAAAATATGTTATAAAAGACGAATCATCAAAGTATTCATAGATAAAACTCTATATTGGTACTTAATCATTTGTATAAATATCATAAATAAATATTACTAGCATTCCTTGAATTGAAGTTAAATATATGTCTAGCAGATATTAGATAATTTGATAGCTTATGAATTTCAAGTGGTTTGTTATAGACAGACAGAATTTCTAATCATGGCCAAATGATGAAACATCTTGCGCTTTCGTATTCCTCACACCTTTCGCTCCTAAAACGCATTTTTATTGAAAGAAAAAAATGTTTCTTTATTCAATTTCCATGTACCTAGATAAATTAAATGCAACGAGGGACAAGTATACATTTTCTGATGAAGGAAATGGTTTATTTCTACACTGTCAGGCCTGGTATATGGACCACTTATGCCACTAATTAATCGTCGAAAAACTTGCCAAGATTGACACGATAGATTCAGTACAGATGCTAAATTGACACAAAAAATAAATATTCCCTATTTTTTGTAAGCCAATACCAATGAAACTATTTTCTCGGATCATGACTTTATTAGAGAGTGCACTAGAAAATTTGGGGTTACCACTTCAGCTGGTTTGATTTTTAAGTTGAGGCATGAAAGATATAAGAAGGTTCAAATGAAAAGGTACGAAATGTCATACCAACGTAAGCGTTAGCATATTTGCCTATGCTGTTACGGGAGAACTTATCGAGACATCTAGGAATGCAGTTGGAGTCTCCTTCGAAGATCAGAGCATGCGTCGGCGTCCGCATGCACAGGATATAGCGGAGACTCTTATAAAGAGGGCCGTCCAATTGACTTGGCAGTGCATGTCAAGACAGGATGGCGTTCACATTGCAAAATTCGACCATTGAGGAGTAGCGCTGCGTTACCCGATTTCTGACAGCGGCGGAAGGTTACACCGGCCACTATTCATCACACGGAGGGTGTGGTTCTGCTCCATGATAACGCGCGTTCACTCGTCTCCAGGGTCACACACGCGGAACTGACCTAGTTCAAGTGGGGCAGCTCGACCATCCACTCTACAGCCCGGACATGTCGCTCTGCGATTTTCATGTATCTTAGTCTCTAAAAAAACATCTGAAAGAGTAGCGCTTCAACTCGGGCGGTGAACTCAAGGACGTTCTGAAGGACTGGGTCTCATCACGGCCACAGGATTTCTGGGAACAAGGAATCCTTTGGCTCGTTAATCAATGGGATCATTGTGCTCAGGCCTATGTTGTATACTTTGAATAAAGTCTTCATTCATACCCACAGTGTATTTAGTACCTACTCATTTGAACACCCCTTGTATCTTAGTCAGAAGAAAGATTAAAAAAAAATCATTTTTCTTTGTTCATTATGCCTATATAAACAGTTCTGCTTAATAAGTTGTACATGCGTGTTTGTATTTCTCTCTACAGAGTTTTAAATAGTTCATGATTTAAAGAGATTTTGTTTTAGAACTATTTTATATGTCTTAAATTTTATTTATACGGTCTTATATAATTATTACACTGTATAAAACACAATTCCATGACCAGCGCTAAAGAGTTACATATTATTTGATATTAAAAACAATTTATTTCAATTTATTCATCATTTGCTAACATAAAATAACCAGAAGATCTATTTAGATTATCTTAACATGCTTCAAAAAATTAATGCAGAAATCAATTTTCTCCGAAAGAGATAATTTTAAACATGATAAATAATGGATTAAGAATTCAGAAACTTTCAGCTACCGAAGCGCCAATTTATTCAAACGCCGATGTTTTAATGGAGAGAAAATTTTACAAGCATGATTCATGATTCTTCAAAACACTCCCTCTTCCAACAGAATATAATTCTTATTAAATCTCAATTTGCATTCAAAACTGCTGCTTCTCAAAATAATTCTATCTATTTTCCGGTGCAACATCATATTGAAATGTAAATTTTAAATTCCACAGAATATCAATCTCTATATCAAATTTCAGACCCCCTCCTTTTGATTTCTTGTCTGTCTGTCTCTAAAGTCTGTGTAAATCTCAAGTATGCATGCCTGCAGTAATTCTTCCTCATAAAACATCACGCCTTATAAGGAGGCTTTAATTCCCATAATATTAGAAATTCGGAGATAAGAAATATTAGATTCAATCAATGGTATAGAGGTTTTATCTGCTACAGCACATTTATCTCTGTATTACAATAACCAGGGGTGTTCAAGTCTCTTTGGATGAAACTATTTATACCGTCTATTTACTCGTCTGGCTTATTCCTTAGGGTCATATCTGATATTTAATATGATTCAGATATAATAGTTAAAGGTGTTATTTGAATTTTAAGTCATATTTTACAAGCCAATTGAGTAATGTACATGGAACCACATTTAGGTATTAAAACATGTTACCTAATTATTAAAAATTATATTACTATGTTTTTTTGAATTGCAATTTGTTTTTAATAGCTTTTAGCTTTTGGTTATTAAATGCTTTTGTGTTAATTTATCGTGACATGTTGCAGAGAGGTATAAGACTTTTCATAAAAATAAAGTAACACCTTCGTTGATTTTTAATCCTACACTATATAATAGAACATATCTTAACCTATGTCTGAAAAATCGCTTTATTAGCGAAATATTATTCTTCCTTTTTTATTGAATAAATTTTCATATAAGACAATGCAAGTGAAATATTTCTGAACAATGGAATAAATCCCCCGTGGCGCCACACTAACAAATATATAAAAATTAAATTAAATTAATGATTCTCAATGAGATGTCATTTTAGAAGTATTTTAATTATACATGATGCACTCCTATATACAATATATGGTGAACAGTAATTTAAATATATTTAGTCTTACTAATAAAATTCCAATAAATCATTTTACTTTTTAATGAATATGTATATAATAATTTCCGAACATAAAGAGTCATCCATCAACAATCACCGTCCCAATTTCGACAATTTTTATTTCATGAGAAATTTTATGGCTTCAAGATAGGTCATCAATTGTTTCCTATCTGACACCCTCCCACTTTTCAAGAGATATCAGGAAAGGTTTTGCAGAACATTCTACTGAAATTCCTGTCAATATTATCTACTGTTTCTTTCATTTGCATCAATTAATAAATTACATAGATTAATATCTTGTGTAGAAGATTTACATATATTGCTTTTGACAATTATAAACTTAAACATGCATAAAACATATCATTAAAAAAATCGTCTTTACTCCAATTACATTGTCAGCATTCAAATTCTTATACTGCATTCATATTAGATATTGAAATCATTTATTATTTAGAACAAATATTTTCAAAAAAACGTAACTTAGCTTATTTCTTAGCTTATTTTCTTAGCTTATTTCTCTAAGTGTAGTATCATGCAAGAAATTTAGATAAAATGTTTTTTTTAATTGACGCTCTTTTAATACAGAATACTTTTGTCATGTTATCAAATTTTTCCCAGGTATAATTCATGTTTTGTTTTTTCATTTTCTTTCATTTGTCTTATAATATATTCTTATGTAAGTATTATGCATTATAAAATAAAATTTAATGATCATCAAGGAAATTCTATGCGCTATTTGATTGTAATCTCAAATCTTAAATCAATTCATTTTTTTACGTTATCATCAATTATTAACAATAAGTAATCAGATCATCTGTACCCCTCAATGTGTATTTAGCAAAATTCTTTACAAGAATTACTTAACTCTACAAGAATTACCAGCGCCGTTTGCGAAAATCGCCCATGTTTCTAAGCGCCATATTAAATTGAAACTCATATCTAGACCTTCGCCCCCTCAATAATTCATTCTGCTTATCTAACACAACATCATATTGAAATGTAAATTTTAAATCCCGTAGAGAATCAGGTTCTGTTGGAAATTTCAGATCGAACTTTTCACCTTCTTGTCCATTTATCTCTTATCATATCCATGTTAATTTAAACATGTAATTCCTTACCGTGCAAGTCCTCAAGGAATTCTCTCTCATTAAACATCGCGCCAACACAGTATGGCTGAAATTCTCAGATAATGCTAGAGATAAGTGGTGTTGGAGTTAATCGTTAATACAGAGCATTAATCTTGTATCGGCACGTCTGTCTCTATATTATTCTAACCAAGATTACTCAAGCCTATTTCGATGAAGATGTTTATTTACATATTTATTTGTCTGCCCTACTTTTTAGAATCATACATGGCAACTTATAGGATCTAGATGTGATAGCTAAAAAGTGTTATTTAGTATTTATGGTACGTTATTCAATTCGGTTCATCAAATTAATTTTGAAAGAAACTATGCATAATATCTGATCTGGGCATTTAAATATAATAAAATGCTTTACTAAGCAATCTTGAATTGTGTATTATAATATTAATTACTATTATGTTGTTTTTTCTTTGGTTTGTAAACAATGGAATATTAGTAAATATGAAGCATAGTTTTAGAATTCCACGTTATCCATTACGGATCAAAATTATGATTTCAATCTTAATTTCAGAAAGATAAATAACATCTGAAAATATTTTCCATTCTTTGCACTGTGAAAAATGTCAGATCTTTTCATCATCAAAATTTGCAAAGAATTTCTCTTTTTAATTCAATGTGTGTAAATCAGTTATAATGTAGTTCGTAAAAAATTAAAATTGAAATATGCTGTCGCATATTTCCCAATTACCAACATTTAGAAAAATGATGATTTTTTACTATATGAAAATTAATAGAGTTCTAAATTTTTTTTCCCTAGAACAGAATTATTTTCCAAGAAAAATCAGTTTAAACTGGTTTTAAATAATCACGTGATTATCAGATTACCTATGTATCGATATTCAGTAATCGATGTTTTATTTCAAAATATTTCGAGTTCCAAAACCTTATCTCGAAGCCATTTTTTTTAGAAAATCCAGTTTAAACCGGTTTGAAATAATAACGTAAGTATTGCATTGCGCAATCATCAGCTTTCAGAAAAGCGATGTTTTTTCTTTTCATCTCAAAGTCATCCTAGCTCTAAAACTTTTTTTGTCAGATAGAAAAATTTAAAACTATATTACACATACAGTTTTATATATATAAACTTTCAATATTTATTCTTTCCCTTCATTGCTTCACGTTCATTCCCATTTTTTTCTTTGGGCTTCTTCGGACGATAACTTCTTACAACACTGTCCTTTATTGGTCAAACCAGAGAATTGGGTATATGGTAGACATTCACGCCAAGTTCTAACTTTTTGTTGGCGAAAATCCGCTTTCTTTATCATTTTTTATTAACCCAAAAAGCGAAAAATTGATACATCAAAAGCTTTAAATTTTCTTCCCCTGCATTTTGAGGCTTAAAAACACGACATCAAAACATCATTTTCTCACATTATAACA
Source organism: Argiope aurantia (assembly GCA_026543865.1). Lineage (NCBI taxonomy): Eukaryota > Metazoa > Arthropoda > Arachnida > Araneae > Araneidae > Argiope > Argiope aurantia. The sequence continues at coordinate 63,662 of JAPMOR010078957.1, forward strand.
AATAAAATGTTTCCAAAATATGTATTTCCTACTTATGTAATCATGGTTCCCACTGAGTGAAAATTTAATAAAATTTATATATAAGGTGATTGCGTTTATAAATTTGATAATATTAATTATTTGTATATAATTTTATTCTATTAAATATCGAAGATTAAACATATTCTTCAACATCTCCTTGTTCCTCTCGCGGGTTAATTTTGGGAAATAAACCTCGGTGATCTGACTGATTTAACAAATAATTTTGCGACATTGCATGGTTGTCTCACTGGTCAAAATACTCTAAATTTATTGGGAAAATATAATAAATATTTCTTTTATTTTATGTGTTACCTTATATAGTAGGTTAGTATTACTATATCGAAGTTATAATTATAATGATAACTTAAACTACTTTAAAAAAACTTTTTTATTTGTATTTGTAAATTGTATTTGTCAAATTGGTATATCACCAGTTGTATATCCGAAATTAATGATGGAGCACTTTTCTTTTACATTTTTCACATTCACCATTTGCTTTAGCATTGAAATAAAATTTAGCAGTTAATTAAAGTTTAGAAAATTAGTCCATTTAGCCATTAAATAAAATTGACAGTAACATTTAAGAGAAAGTATTGGGTATTAAACTCTAGAATATTTTCCTAATTGCACATTTTTAAGCTCCTATATACTTCGAAATAATTGCCAAAGAATATAATATTTCAGTAATATTTGGATAAATTTTAGTTAAATAAATTCGTAAATGCTGTTTTTCAATTACTACTTTTTATCTAGTAGTAAGTTGATCAAATATATCTCTCATTTCTAGGCCGATTATTTTGAAATATTTCTTCATTGTTTTTTTTATCATTTCTTTTTGCGGTTTTTCTGCAAAGATACTACTAACGATGGTTTCAAATGGAAGTGGTGATAAGATGTTTTATTACAATAATAACAGTGGAGGGCTTAGAATATCATTTTAGGATCTACGTTTATATCTTGTAAACCTTATATTTTAGAATCCAACAAATTCAAAAATGTAAATATGTTATCAATGTTTGGCAAATTAAAACTATAAGATGATTTTCATTTCGCAACAAACAATGTTTTGAAATAAACGTGTATTCAGGAAACTCTTTTGCCTCAAAACTAGCTTCCACCTTAACGATGAACCTACCTTAAAGAAATGCAAAATTTTTATTATTAAGATACTTTCATAAGAAAGGATTTTACTCGCATAGTTTCAGAATAAGCACCTGACCTTTTCTCTTGAATTTCTAACGATCAAACTGTATTCTTAAAAATTTATATTAAAAGTTATCACCGCTTCAAAATTTATTCTACTACCTTGGTATATTAAAACAGAAATTTTAAACCCCGCGTCATATCAGGCCCTGCTAGAAAATTCAGACCATTCCTTTCTTCTTGTATATTGTCCTCCCATCATACCTGCATTAATTTAAACAAGCAATTCCTTACTTTGCAGGTCCTGGAGGAATTCTCTCTCATTAGTCACCGAACTGAGCAGAACTTGCGAATTCTGAGATAATACGGTGACACAAGATGTGTTGTAAGTTAATCAGTGATACACAAAATTAATCTGGAAGCGGTGAGTCTTATTCAGCATTATATTAAATCCTGTGACTTTGGTCTGTTTCAATAATGAAGGTTATACCTGCTTTATACCCTAATGTATTATCAATCTTGGTTGTATCGGATAGTAAATGCGTAATGGATTGGTTTGATTTAGGTAGTTAGATGTGTAGCTTTTAGCTTAGAGAGGAAACAGTTAATGCATTAAAATTTACAGCTGTTTAACCTTAATTTGGCTGCAAATCTGATTTTTCCATGAAGGTTACTAATTTATCTTTTCAAATATTTTTGTGATAATTTGTAACATAGCATATGTTTTGTACACAGTAAATTGATTAAAAATCTTGATAAATGATATTCTTATTTAGATAACATAAGAAATGCATTAGTTAAGCACTGATGAGGTAACCACACTGGCTACTCCTTATTTCTTAAGACTTTCGTATTAAATTTGAATGACCAGACCGCAGCCATAGTAAATTGGCTGTAGCTAAAATTGCGTCCTAAGGGCCATCATCGGCCACGATACAACCCTTCCCTAAGCAAGAACTTTCCATCACCGACGGGAAATCACCAGCCCCTCACCTTTTCTGTACCCACTAGAATGACTAGAACCAACCACCATGCTGGATGCTTCTCATCATCATTTTTGAGATACCTCCCGGTGAGAGTCAATGATAAGTTAAGAAATACATCTTACATAGAGCTGTTTCTGTAAGGCAATGTATATGTACAATTTACTAGAGTATTTGATTTGTTTTGGTTTGCTTCTCAAATTGTTTTGTTTATAGTAAAATCCACGGATATGTTATAATAGTCGCTGTGTCAATGTATCGAATGATAAATACATTCAGGAAGAGAGAGAGAAATCTAATTTTAATTATTACTCAAATGTTATAAATTTTTATTTTTAATTTCTGTGGAGAAAATATTTTAAAACTATTTTCAGAATTTAATTATAAGCTAATAGATTAATTTTAATTAAGTTTGAATTAAAGACAAAAAAAAAGCCACCTGGTGGTAAATTTTAAATAAAATCTATAACGAGTTTTCATCATATTTTTAAAGAGATTTATAAATTGAACAACGGCGACTACAAAATAATAAAAATTATATTTTCAAAAACAATCTTTTATCAGAATGCTTGAAAGCAGGGAATTATTTTCGTCTAGAATTTGCGTATCAACAGAAAAAAAAATTGTAAAATCTAAAGACATAGATTTTTTTTTTTTACTGATTAGAATCTCAATTAATATCTTAAGAAAAGAAAACCCTTTAATGTTTTTAAAAATGAAGTTTTATTATGGTCATGATTAAAATTCCAGCATATTAGAAGGCTTTTATCAGCATTTCAGGCTTTTGCATTCATTTACATTTTTATTTTAATCTCTAGACTTTTGATTTAAAAAAATCATCTTCTTCTTATCAATATGTCATGTTTTACTCCGAGCCGAGTCCATTAATAAAGTCGAGTTTTTAAAATTTTTATTTTCAAATCATTCTTGAATGCAATCAGAAAATGCATTATTCGTTTCTCCAGTTTAATAAGTAACTTTCTGTTGTAATTCTAGCAAATTTTCCTTTTAACTGCATGGCTGTGTAGTAATTAATGTATTTCGTATATTCTAATATTTTGTTCATTCTAGATTTTTGGTATTTTTCCGTTACTAAGAGATATCCCTCGTATAATATGACATATGTTATTATTTTTATTTTATGATATAGGTTTTTGAATGAATTATGGATGAAAAAATTCAAATTAAGTCAATAATAAATATAGATATTCATTCCCTTTTGTTATAGAATGGTGTATTAACATCAAATTCACACTTTACTAACTTATTTTAATCAAAATATTTATGAAAGCTTAGAAGATATTCCATAAAAAGATTTTTTAAGCGCAGCGCAGCTAAAATATTTAGTACTATTGTACCCTATTATTTGCTGTTGTTAATCCTTATTATAAATTTAAAAAAAAACAGAATAAATTATAAAATTTTTGATTTGTTAATCTCCTATAGTCTTGTTATAAAAATGAAGAAGCTTGGTTCAAACCAATATTACCACGACAAAATTTATTCAGTTTTCTACAAATTTCGATATAATATTTTACTTATTTCAATATTATATTAAGTAAGGATTACTTATATTAAAGTACTTTTAAGGTGATTGAATGTTATAAATAAATAAAATTCAAATTAATTCAATAGTAAATATAACTTCAACAACTTATTTAAATCAAAATATTTATGAACACTTAGAGTATTATCTGTAAAAATATTTTCTAAGCGCAACGCATCAAATATATTTCGATCTGCTTATTCTGTATTATTTACTATTGTCAATCCTTAATATAAATATAAAACATAACATATTATAAATATTTTTAGCTGCTAATTTCCTTTAGCCTTTTTCTAATAATGAAGAAGTTTTGTTCAAACTAATATTTTCTCTACAAAAATAATTCATTCTTATACAAATTTTGAAATGATATCTAACTTTTTTCGGTATTACATGAATTAAGGTTTATTTATTTATTACACGTTTTTTTAAAGTTCTTGAATATTATAAATAATTAAAATTCAAATTGAGTCGGTCGTATACATAACTATTTATTATTTCATGTCACAAGATGGTGTATACTTAGCAATGTATTTTAATAAAAATATTTATAAAAAAAATTCTTACGAAATTGTTTTTTAGAAGCCTTTTCTAAGTGTATCTTAGTTAAAATATTTAAATCGGTTTATGCCCTGATATTCATTATTGGTAATTTCTAGAATAAATATAAAACATAATTTTTTATATTTATTCTGCACCAAGCAGCGTAACTCAACTAAAATATTCAAATCTGTTTATTGCCTGTTATTCATTATCGGTAATCTGTAGCATAAATATAAAACATACTTTTTTTTATAATTACTTAGCTACAAACAGTATGGGCCAGCTAAAATATTCAAATATGTTTATGCCCTGATATTAATTATCGTTAATCTCTAGCATAATTATATATATACTTTGCACCAAACTATGTAGCACAACTAAACTATTCATATCTGTTTATATCCTGTTGTTATAGACAATCTGTAGAATGAATATAAACAAGATTTTTTTATTATTATTATGACTTTGCACTAAACAGTCCCAACAGTGTTGTTGTAATTATGAAGGAACTTCATTCTTTCTAATATTACTTCGACAAAAATGATTCTGCTTTACACAAACTTTGAAATGATATCTAACTTATTCCAATATTATATGAATTAAGGTTTATTTTTGTTATAAACATTTTTAAGGTTCTTGAATATTATGAATAAATAAATTTTAAATAAGTCAGTCGTGTATATAACTATTTATTCTTTTCTGTATCAGTATGGTGAACTACCATCGAATTCGTACTTAGCATCAAAATATATATCAAAATTTCTTATAAAACTGTTCTTTAGAAAAATTTTCTAAGCTTAGTTCAGTTAAAATATTCAAATCCGCTTATGCCTTGTTATTTATTCTGGTAATCTCTTTCATAAATATAAAACAGAATGTTTTATATTTATTTTGCACTAAACAGTCTCAATAATTGTGTTGTAACTACGCAGAAGCTTTATTCTAACTAATGCTACTTCGACAAAAATGATTCAGCTTTGTCTTACTCCACTATTATATAAATTAATGTTTACTTATAAGCAGTATTAACAGCATTAATAGTCTTATTCCAAGTAAATGTTTAGAAATTTTATACTTTGTCTGTCTGGGATTAATTTCTTTAAAGCAATTATAAATATAAGAGATTTTCTTCGTTAAGGAGATTTCCTGAAAATACTTGATTTTAATTCTATGCATATATTCATTTGATATATAAATTAGATAAACAAAAAAGAAGATTTAAATGCTATATTTTTCAAACAAGCTATCAGTAAATTATGGAATTCGAAAGGATTATTTAAAGCTTAAATGCAAACGATAAATAGTAAAGAATTCTGAAATAATTATCTTCGATGAATTTAAAACAAATATTCTGAAGAATACTTCTTTTGCATTTAAATATTACCTGTTTATATCATTTACTAATAAAAGGCTGATATTGTAAAGGAATTAATTTGTGAATAGCATTTAACGCAATATTTTGAATAGAATTAAAATACTCGAATTTGGTCTTTTATGTTTGGTATTTAAGTATTCGTGATATTCAAATATCGCATATATGTTGCTTATTTGCAAATATTCTTAACATTTATTGTAATTAAAAGTTGTTGTTTTTTTCATTCATTTTTTAGTTGTATATAAAAATGAATTATCAGTGGAATTGATAATTCGTTAATAAAATTTAGTATTTCCCATTTATTGAGTAAAAATTAATCTGGTAATACTCGAAAATACTTAATTAAATGATACTTAAGTAAATTTTATAATTGCAATTTAAAAGTAATTTTAGGTTTATATGATATCTAATCTTAAATGTTAAATAAGAAATCTATTACAATGAAATTTAAAAATAGAATTACTAATGTCTGTCTTCATTTATGTAAATTATTTCTTCTGTAATGCTCAAATTTCAGTGATAACCCTTTACATTCTGTTTAAATTCTAATTTCTTTATTTAAACATCTAATGAAATGTTTCAAGTTCATCATTATGCATGTATAAGTCCTTTTTTTTTCTATTTAAATAATTTAAAAGTTTTGTTGAGCCCCGTGTGTCAAATTTAACTACTCTTGCATTACAAAATACTAAAAAAACAGGAAAGTTCGGCGAAGTGGAAGGAATAAGAACGAACTGCGTCATATTAATGCTGATGGGTTAGAAACCTCTCTAAATTTTTCTTGTTGCAAATATGCAAAAAAAAAAAAATAACCATACCCGATTAGAATACCAATTATGATATCCCTATTATTTGTCTTCTGCTGAGACTTAATTTGCGAACTGATATATAGAATTGAACATAGTGATGCTCCTCTTCAAATGGGGAATCTGAGATGAATATTTCTTCATGTTGAAACTCGTTCATAAAAAAAAAAAGCTAATCCACTATAAAGCAGCATGAGTGGTCTCCTCTAAACTTTCTCATATACGCTCTAATAAATTTGTCATGGCAGAGAACACCTTACATGGTCTTGGGGAATAGTAGGTACGATATATTAACTTTTGGCGTGAATTTAACATTTTTACCGAATCTATAAAGTCATCCTTGGCGAGTTATTTGGCGATTAAACTTTGCCATACGTTAATAGTATCCAAAAGTCTGTTTTAGACATGTTTTTCTCTACATATTGAACTAAAAATTTGTCATAAAACTGCATTTGTAGTCACAAATTCCCATACCAAGTTTCATATATTTAAGTCATTGTGTTTTTGAATTATAGCGTTTATTTATTTTTGAAAGTACAGACCGACAAATAGTCAACCGCTTGCTGAATTTGGCTCAAATTTTGACAGATGTCTACACTATAGATATTAAATCTATGTACCGAATCTTATTTATCTAGTTCTATTCGTTTTATAGTCATCGTTTATATAATCTCGTACTAGGCATAAGGGAAAGTAAAAAAGCGTTGATACCCACAAGTAATAACATCATTTATCTTTTATTTTATATAGTGCAACAAACTTAGCGGCTAATGGCATAAAACCTATAATCAATAGAACCTGCTAGTTGGGTGTAGGATACATTCACATTTTTTTTTTACTTAGAAGCTTCTATTTTTCTAATGCTGCTACTATAAAATGTATATATCTATTACCATTATCGTAAAAATTGATTAAAATCTAAAACATAAAATTTTAATTTTTTAATTAATAATTTTAATTTAAAATTTAATTTAAATTGACGGAAATTTAATAAAACATACGAAGCCTGCATAATATGGTATCTTTCAATAAATTAAGTATAAAAGTTTTTGTTTGTATTTAAAAACCATCAAAAACATTCCAACACAATAAGTCGTCAAAACAATATCGTGTTAATTTATCAATTATCAACGCTAGTTAATGAACAAACAAATCTAGTATCCAAGGCCATATTTAAGTTTTCCATGATGCATTCGTAATCCTGTCGACTTTCTGCTAAAAATTGAGGCTAAAAGTGATGAACGCAATAAATGACATAAGTAGAAATGTTGAGAAATTTCAAAAAGTATTTTCGCGAAACACCAAAATAGCGAAAATTTTAGTCTCTCTATATATCTCTTTTTAACTACTTAGATTGCTACTAAGTAATTTCATGTTTAGGTCATTATAAATATTTAGTCTTTTTATAATATAACATTAGAAACAGTATACATTGTTTTATGCTTACAGTATTTACTACTTTTTACCGCTGCTTTAGTGCTTTAGAGCTCAATTCTCTTGAAAAGCATTGAATCAAATCAAGCGCATTTCACAGATGCACATACTGTATATTTCATTACTTATTTATATTTCTAACATATTTAGCCATAAATAAAACATAATCAGTTTTAAAGGAGCATATGTATATACAAATTTTAAAGGAGCAATCGAATTTTAATTAAGATTTTTACATAAAATATCATCAATAAATAGGAAATGGCAGGTCGAAAATATACACATTGTATATTCAGATTTCCACAAGGGTACTCTGAATAAAACGCATGATGTGTTACAAATTACTACATTACAAGTTAATTAATTCAAGACCAATTTTGTAAACCCCATGCTATAAATCAAATGTGTAACCCCAACTCTGCTTAAATTGATGGAAATTCTGATTCATCAACTGTTACTTCCCGTTCTAAAGGCCTCATATCTAACTACTTAAGCCAAACATATCGATTTCGTATTAGTTATAAGATATGATAGCCCTAAAGTACCCGGTTATAAAGCAGGTATAATTTCCCCCATCGAAACAGACTTGAATAACCCCGTACCGTATAACGCTGAATAATACGTGCCGATTTCAAATTAATATCCTATACTAGTGATTAACTAACGCCTCTTGTGTCACTATATTATCGGAGAATTCACACGCTCTCTGCAGTGCAAAGGCTAATGAGAGATCATTCCTCCAAGACCTGCAAGACCTGCAATTGCTTGTTTAAATTAGATCTCTGATCGTCTGCAAAAAGGTGAAAGAAATTGGGTGAATTTCCTAGGGTGAAAGAAATTGGGTGAATTTTCTAGGGTGAAAGAAATTGGGTGAATTTTCTATCCGAGTCTGGTACATCATGGAATTTAAAATGTTATTTTAGTATGAAAACTGTGGAATAAATTATGTTCGTGAAACATATCCCGAATAAATTTCATTTTATAAGAGCTAATAATTTGGAAAAAGAGGAAGGATTCAGATGGATTTTTCAGAAACTGTATGTTAAAAAGTTGTTCGCTATTAAAATCTTCGCTGTAAGAAGAAGGCAGTTCTTTATTAAGATAATTATTTTCTCTTTATCCATTGTTTTCTGTTAGTTCTGTTTGTTAAAAGTGCAGATTCATAGAAAAATGATGAAATTATAATTTAATTTTTCAATTTAGTGTATTTGTATATTTAAATCAATAGTAAAATTCTAATTATAAGCGTCAATTTATCTTCGAACTTATACAGAAAACATTTTCTCGTGTTCTTTTAAAGTAAATTTTCTAATTAGAACTTAGTCTATAATTTTGAAATACTCGAATTACGGTGTAATAACATTCTAGTAATACTTTATTTGAGTGGAAAACGTTATTATTGAATTAATGTAAAAAATAAAACAAAAACAAAATTTAAATTTAAAAACTAAAGCTGCAATGTCGAAATAGAAGCTAAAGTTTATAAATATGTGATAAAAATTGTTCGCTATTAAAAATTTCGCTATAAGAAGAATCAGTTGTTTATTAAAATAATTAACTTATCTTCATCTATTGTTCGCTGTTAGTTCTGTTTACTAAAAGTGCGTACTCATAGAAAAATGATGAAATTATAAATCAATTTTTCAATTTATTGGATTTGTAGTTTTAAACAGATTGTAAAATTTGATTTTAACTGTCAACATTTCTTACTAACTTATACAGAAAATCTTTTTTTCGTGATATTTTAAACGAAATTTTCTAATTAGAAAATAATTTTGTAATACTCGAAGTACATTCTAATAATAACTTATTTATGTGGGAAACATTATTAATGAATGAAAATAAAAAAATAATAAAAATGAAATAATTTAAAACTAAAGCTTGTTGCCAAAGCTAAAATGTCAAAACAAAAGCTAAATTGTATTATACGGCATAAAATGCATCTAACTTTGCAATAAAAATAGTGATTAATATTTTCGTGGTGATTTTTATCCTTATATTTATTTGAAAAAAGTGTCTACTTTAGAATAAAATCATTATCTAAGTTTCTATTGATATAACATTTTGTAAATATTTCTCTGTGTCTGAAATATTGCAATCCTTCATCAATGAATAAAAAATATGTGATTTCCTTTTGACTGTTCTATTAGATTCAAGTGATGTATGTTGATGTTTATGTGTGTTGACTCTCTGCAAGCCAGACGACTTAATCTGGAGCTAACAAATTTCGAATTGATATATTTTGATGGGTGGGAATTTATACTTCGAAGCTGTTCCTTTTTTAATTTTACTTATAAATTTAATTAATTTAAAAATAAATTAGATTTTATGCCTTTTTCTAAAACTTCCGAAAATATTCCAATTCAAAAATTATTTTTACCCCGTTTTAAAGTTCAAAACATTATTTTTTCAATCATGCGAATTTTCTTTGATTCTTTTTTTCTATAAAATACTCTTGTCTAGATTTAATTAAATTTTCAATAACATTATTTTTATTGTTTTGAATGAAATCGAAATTTATTTCATTGTTTCATCAAATATTTGAAAGCGTGATCTCCTTTCATTTTTAAAAGCTACAAAAAATTATTTAATGTCAATATAGTTTACAAGACGAATAAAAAAAATGAAGTTACAATACTTCTAAATTTAGAAGATCGATAAACGGAACATAACAGCATCATGGAACTGGTCTTGTTATGCATCATGGAGCTTCCATCATAAAAGTTCATATCTATACCTATAATAAAGATGATGTATGTTGGCGATCTACAGACTAGATCGTTTGACCTACAGCTACCAAATTTGGCACATGTATATGTTGGAGATGGAAAATGTCTACCTCGAAGCGTTTTTTTAATTTTTAATTAGAATTTAAATTAATTTAAAATTAAATGAAATTCCGACGTTTTTCCGCGATAACTTCCGGAAATATTATTGCAGAAAAAAAAATTACATCAAATTAAAGTTTTAAAAATTATCTTTCTATTGATACCAACATTTTAACTTAATTTATAAATTTATATTTTCAATAATTTTTTTAAAAATTATTTAATTATACTTTTAAAAAATTATTTCACGCAAGATAAAAATTAAATTTAACCTGTTCGGGCATGCTAGGTGTGCATGGGAAAAAAGTAGCTTTTATCAACGTGTTGCTATCACATCGAAAAAAGAAGTAAGAAGTTAAACTATTAATGCAAATTATACATAGAAAAAGGCTATTTATAGCACATGTCTGTATGAAATGCAATAAATTTGAAATATGATATTTTCTAATAACGCGAGTAAAAGATTTCTGTCGCGTATTAAATAAGCAATATTAAATCAGTGTTTCAGTTTTATTCAAGGCAAACTTAGTTGATCTATATCTATCTCTTCCATTTCAAATTCAAGGGGAGGTGACAACAGATTAGAGAGATATACATAGTACAGTGAACAAAATATCGCAGTATTCTATAATAATATGAGTTATGTGACTATCGAAATATGAAGCTTAAAATTATTTTTCTGAAGAAGCTATTAAAAGACCAAGATACATAAAAAATAAATCTGCTATAACTTCCGAAAATATTACCAAACAAAAAAGATTTTTACAGGAAATTAAGGATCAAAAATTTATCTTTTAAATGATACTAATGTTTTAATCTTAAAATTAAATTTCTATTTTTAATGAATTTTTAAATAAATATTTTAACTATGTTTTTCAATAAATTTTTTTCGTAAAAAATAAAAATTAAAATTAAGCACGTTTTGCATTTATGGGGAAAAAAATAGCTTTTTCCAAAGTGTAGCCATCACATTGATTAAAGCTCCAATTAAAAATAAATTAAATCTTTTTGGAAATGAAATCTGCAAAAATATAATTTTCGTCACGTGTTAGTAGGAAACGAAACAAATATGAAATATTTTTTCTAAAAAATAAATTCAAAAAAAATATTTTATGATCTTTTACACTCTCTATATAGGATGTTTATTTAGTCCCGGACCCATTTTGATGTTTAATGACTCATAAAATAATGAAGATATGAACAAACTTATGGCATTTATTGATGGAATAACTCATATATTTTCCTTTTCAGGTTTGAATATTTTTACTTTTGTAAACATCGTCTGCACGTGTGGTTAATTTCAGATAATTTCATTTTCCAGTCTAAATATCTGTACTTTTCTAAATATCGTCTGCTTATTAATTGCATTTTTCTCTCTTTTGTTTTTGGCAACTATTGAAATGTTATGTTTACTTTTGATGTGTTTGTTCTATGTAGTACTTTTGTATGTGATGTTTTATTCGAGCGGATATTAAGGAGAATGCATACACCACAAGAGAAAGCACAGATTTTATGGTGGTCATAGAGTTAATTTCCAATCATTTAAATCACTGACTTTTAAGAGTTAATTTCCAATCACTTAAACTGACTGATTTATGAAAATTTGAATATCAGTATTCAATAAAAAAAGGATAATTTTAGGATAATTTTTTTCCATCGATCGCTTCAAAGAAAATGCGCCAATCAGTGCGCAGGTTTCTCAAGATTAATTGGCCTAAGATTATGAAAATGGTGAGTTTTTCTAAATTTTTAACATTTAAAACTTCATAAATAAGTCTTAGTTGATCGTGGAAAATAGAAACATTCATTCATTTATTTAAAATTTGGTGTGTCCGGAATATTTCTCAGAATATGTTACCTTATTGCATTAAATTTAGACTTCATTATTTTTGAAATATATTTATAGGCAGGAACAAAATATTATTATAGATTTCATTTCAATCCTTTTGAAAGCAAAACTAAAAACTGAATTTTATGCTGAATCTGAAAACTTTTTGTTGAATTATTCTTTGAGATATTACATAAGTTATGAAAAATATTTTGTAGTTCACATAAGACTTAAATACCGAGAGATTCTGTTTGCAATACTCACATTCAATAATAATAATAATTAATAAATAACAATAAAGATGATAAATAAAATGAAACGCTTGATTTTATTAAAAAATATCTTTATATTAATTGCAATTTCATGATTTCCACTTTAAATTAAAGTTGTAGTTTTACCGGAAATGATAACAAATTAGCAAAATATATATAGTAAATTGAACGAAACGATCTAAACAACAGTATAAGTTTGGTATGGCTATCAAAATTTGAAGATTAAAAATGTTTAGTTTGAGAATCTATAAAGAGACCAGTTACTTAAAATATTTAATTGAAAATTGTAGCGAGCGGTAATACTGGCAAACCGGCTGGTCGCGAAAGGCGGCTAGTATACAATAAACGGAACATATGTAAGATTACTGAAATAACACTGCTTTTATGTCTGAAAATTTAATGCAATCATGGATAAGAAGTTTCATCTAACGATTTAACTGAAATTAAATTTAACCAATATCTCTGGCTAGCCAGATAGTTGTTAAAGGCGACTAGTCTTAAATATGATTCCACCAATGGAATATTTAAGTAAAAAGATCTAATTCGTCCCATTCCCTTTAAGTATTATCTATCACAATATGAATATTAGAAATAAGATGCATAAAGTATTATGATGCCAAAATAGATATAAATTCCTACATAAAAACAGACTTAAGTCACTTATAAGTAGCAGAGTAGTGAAAAAGGCATGCACTAAATTTTAATGCCATATGTCAACAATTAATTCCAACACTTCTAGTACCACCGTATTATCTGAGAAATTCACACGTCCTACAAGGCTCGCGGTTAATAAGAGAGAATTCCACCTGGACCTACAAATTAAGGAATTGCATGTTTAATTTAAAACAGATGTGATGGGACATAGATGTACAAGATAGTTGAAAGAACCGACTGAAATTTCTATGAGAGACTGTTGGGATTTAAAATTTACATTCAAATATGACGTAAGGCCAGATAGTGGAATAAATTATTTTCTGGAAACTGTGTTTCTGAGTATAATTTTCAATTTAAGTGGATTCGTAATATGTTTATAGTGAAGTGGGAGTGGATTCATTTTCCCAAATCTGCGTAAATAAAATTTTACCCCGTTAATTGTTTTTAAGATAAATTTCAAACCTTATTAAAATAATATTTCCTCTCTTCACTTGTTATTTGTAGTTTTTAGGGTTAATTATTGCCTTTAAATAAGTTAGTTACTGCCTTATAAGATTGGGATTTATTATGAAGTGTTAATTTTGCTTAATATATGAATAATTCATTATAAATCTGTTGAGACTTATATGGGTATTACATGAAGATGGAGACGCATTCCATTAGGGTTTGAATATTTAGAGCTTATTTAAATGAAGAAATTCATCTGCACGTAGGACTGGATGTGCAGGTGACACTGATTTACCCTTCGTCATATAACCACTAATATTCCAGAATACTTTCTAATGGTATTTATGCATCAAAGACACTGTCTATAACGCCCCTCACTTCAGCCATTGACGAAAATTGTCATGAAAAAGAAAGCACCAATACTACATTCTGAGCCATTGACAGTGTTAAACTTTAAAATGCGTAATAAGAACTTAGTTACAGATTCAATGTTTGTAGGTCTATGCATCACGCATTTTGTAACTGAAAAAAATTGGAATGATATACTTTACTGGTCATATTATGCACAATAGTTTTGAAAATATAAATGTTTAATGTCCAATAATTCTTTAAAACTATCTTAATACTTAGCAAAACTCTTTGCCATCTACACTTTTTAAAAGGTAATTATTCTATACAGTCTGTCCTGTACGAAAGGAACACTATAACTCAGCAAGAATTACTAGATAGAAATAACTCCGTATATCAGATTTCAATTAATAATATGTTATGTAAAAATTTTATCAAATCCGCTAAAAAATCCCGTTTTTCACTTTGTCTATTAGCTTGTGAATGAACGCCATAAACCAATACCATCAATTATAAGATAATTAAATTGGTGTAAAATCTTAAGACTAAAGGTTTAGATCAGAATTAAAATTTAAGTCGTATCGGTCTGTAAGTGTAGCATACGCATTCTGGCCTCTTCAATATGTTACGAAATTAAACACAAATCTAAGTAACTCTAGAAAGTTCAGGCTACTCAAGACCCAAAAGTGAATATTTAAAGTTATAAAAAATATATTACCATCGTGCAATGTTTTAACAATATGAAGAATTGATTTTTCTATTGCTTACAGGTAGTTCCAGAAATGATCTTAGTAGTTTAAAATAAGAATATTCGAAGCTTTATATTATGGTCAATTTTAGTTATATAAGAATGGAATATTCTTTTCATTAAATTCGTAAAGTGTCATTATATAACTAGTAGTATTGGTAGACTGTCTAAAAATTTAATTTCTAATTATTTACAACATTTTATTTATTGACTTAAATAACATAAAATCTAATTATTTATATCACTTTTTAAAAAATTACCAGTAGGAAATGTAAGCCTCTCTGTGACGATTTATAAATTAGTACTTAGTAGCGTTTATAATGGACATTCAGCATACAATACAAAAAATTTTATACATTCCATGTGACATCGAGAAAGAATTGAGAGACAGACTCTTAGCATGATTTAAACAATATGGCAAGAAATTAATTTTATAAAACAGTATTTTGAATCTGTATTATGAAACTTGGTAAAGGAATACATTGCTGCGAATAGACTTTCCAAGCCTTGCACTTCACTATAAGAATTCTCTGTTGTGGTAAATTTGATCTCTGAATAGTATCTAGTAAACTTCCTGAAGGCAGAAATATTAATTCTAAAACAAGTTAAACTTATTATTCAAATCATATTTGCAGTAATTATTCCAATTCTATCCATTTATAAAACTAAATAATGCTTGACTATATTATTAATTTATAGTATACGTAATATAGAGAAAGTATAGTAATCGTCAAAACATTCGGCATAGATAATAACATAGATAATGACGAATATCCAAATTTTAGACCTCCCTAAGTTCGAAAAGCATATTTTTGGAAAATTTCCGTCTGTTTGCAACAAAGATAACACAAAATCGCTTTGAGCTAGACAGTTGAAATTTGGTATATGGTTTTCAACCAAATTTTCAGATATATATCACATTTTGAGTAAAATCTATTCAAAGGAAGTTCGTCTGTTCCGCTTTCGAATGTAAATTAACAAGACGAAGAAATTTAAATAGATAAGATTCGGTACATAGATTTAACATCTGTTGTGGAAACACTTGTCACATTATGAGTCATATCTAACTACTGGTTGATTGTCTGTCTGTTTGTATTTTCAGAAATATTTAATCATGATATTACAAAAACGCAAGAACTTGAAAATATCAAATTTGATGCTAGACTTTGTAAATACAAGTGCAGTTTTGTATTAAATATTTGTTTCAATTTCTTTTTGTTTTGATTGTGAAAAACGTGTTCGAATCACAAAATCTATTTTTTGATACTATTAACTTCATGCCAGCGTTTAAGTATGACACGATAGATTCAATAAAAATGCTTAAATTCTTGCAAAAAGTTAATATTCCATAATTATTGCACGCTAATGACGTGACAAGTTTATCAGAGAATATATGAGAAAGTTTTAAGGAAACCATTCCGGCTGGTTATATTATAAATAAATGATTATCTATTGTTTACAATTAGGACACTTTATGCTTATCACTAAATAAAACAAATGTGCATAAAAAAGTAATTATTTTCTTAGTAAGATGAAGTTTTTACTGCTTTATCTTATTTTGCTATAATACCAGCTCCAATTAGAAATCGATCGCAAGTTATTCTTTACATAATTATGTTCTTGTATGCTTAGAGAAAATTTTATTTTTGCCACAATGAAATTAATTATTTCTCTTTGTCCTCTCAAAAAAGTGTTTTCTGATAAATAATTAAAAATAATTAGCTTTTATTCTAAAAATAAATGATTAATTGATTGTCGATTATTTATCGTTACTGAAGTACTACTCATTTTCAGTCCTTTTCATTTTGAAATTCTAGAAGAAATGAATTTGAAAAATCAAAATATGGATTTATTTTAGATTAACCCGTTTTTTATTTAAGTTATTTGAGGGTTTTAATTAACAATGAAATCGATTCATACTTAATTAAATTTATATAAAGAAATTGAAAGTTTTAATGGACAAAGAAGCAAGTAATTACATTAAGATTGCAAACGTTGTTTTTATTTTACAAGGTACGTAATAATCCAATAGTGTAAAGCAAATCAAATTCTTTTTCATAACCATAACGATTTGAGTTATCTCATGAAAATGAAATTCAACATAAAGTATTTTTTTTTAAATTATACTATAAATTTTGTTCGGATTTTTTTTTCTTTTAATTAAGCTATTCCAATATTATAATTAATATAAAAAAAGATAGAAATTTGGTTGCCCTTTTTATAAAAAAAATTTACAAAGAAATATTTGAATTTAATATTGAGGAAAACAATATCATTTTAATGTGGTAATCAAGCCATCCTGATATATTAAGGAGGATAATATGCAATAGGCAAGCACTGAAAAAATAATTGCAAAATTGTGAAATTTTGCAAATTTACATTTCAAAGATTAAGCCAGACTGTGGTTGTTACAGCTACATATATTATGCAATAATTTTACACCTTCTAACTCTATTTTGTTACTGTATTGTTTTAAAGAATATTTCATGTTTTTTAGCTATAATTCTCAATACAAATTTAAACACTCAATAAGTATTATCCGACATATATTCTTTTCAGTTTATTACATAAAAATTTGTAAAAACTAAATAAAACAACAAGATATTTACACTTCAAAAATTGCACCTCATATAATGAAAGATAAGCTGATCTAAACTTTTCAATATAAGAATCAGAGATAAAATGTATGCAAATTAGAATCGAATATTTAATCTTTTTTAGCATCACGTAGTCTACATCCTAGGTTATGAAAAGAAAATAGATCCCCAAATTTAAAACTCTGCCTAATAATTTACGTTAAGATGTT
>JAPMOR010078957.1:82633-209322 GCA_026543865.1 Argiope aurantia
TACTTCATATAAAACATGGTTTGGGTTAAAAATTACCATATTAGATATAAAAAACAATAAAGACAGCTTTATAACGTTCATCGAATAAATCAGAACCCCTTATCTTTGTTTAAAATAATGGTAGTTTCAATTATGTCCCCTTAGAGCTGACTCTTAAAACCTGTGTTTAACTATCTAGATTTAACACATTGTTTAGAATTAACCATTAAACATGACTTGGGAATAATAAAGCTCTCAGATGCACAATAATTATAAACTCCACTGTCGAAACAGATTGAAGTCACCTTAGGTAAGACGTTAAGTCTCTCTGGGCACAAGATTAATGCCCTATGTCAGTGATCAACATCTTAAGTGCTAATATATCATCTGAGATATTCGCATGTCCTGTGAGATTAATAAGGGAGAATTCCACCTGTGCCTTCACAGTAAGGAATTGCATGCTTACATTAAAACAGATATGATAAGAGACATATGTGCAAGAAATGTAGAGTTTTAAGAGAGTCTGGTGCTTAAATTTTACATTTCAACTTATTAGTTAATGGAACAAATGATTTTCAGAAAGCGAGGCTCTCACTGTTTTGTAATCTGTAATTAAAAAAAAATCTATCGAATTCTGTAATGCAGGGTGGAGTTATTATAGAATTAATCCCGCTCCTTTTATCTCCTTCATTAATAGATGTTCAAATCCGAACTCAAAAATTTGATGGTTATTTGGCTATCATATTATTTCAGCAAAAAGTTATAAAAATCACCAATATCTCTCATGTAATCATATTATATAAGTTTCACTACAAATCAAATCCTAAATTAAATAGTGTACGTTTAAAATCGTATGTATGAAAAGAAAAAAGAAAATACATGTAAACTATTAAAATACTTTTTCATCGGGAATTTTCCTTTGCACTTCAGCTATGAAATTTTATGAACTTTTTAACAGGCAGTTTAAATTCTAATGAACAGCTAACGTTTAACAAACTAAATCAAGTTTGAGGTGTAGTTTAATGTGCCTCCCAAGTTTGTCGCCAATATGGTAACCCAACGAAACGATCTTATAGCAACTCTAATGCTGTTTTCTTTGCTACTTACTATAGTAGTTGAGTTGTACATGAACTACAACTATTTTATGAAAAATGTTAAATCAAAAATAATAAAAATATATCATGAAAATTATAATTAAAAGTTTTTTTATTGCTAATAAGGAACTGTAATGTTATTTTTAATGTGAATACGAACAGCAAATATTTATTCTTTTGCAAAACTTAACTGTCGGTGTGCGTTTTAGAACTCGTCTGAATTATGATTTTAAGAAATCGTCTACAATGTGTAATTCTTTGAACTTTTCGTAATTTTTTTTCTAATCTGACGGCTCCCTTGTTAATTCTTTGTGTCACTAATTGTTTAAGAACGATTGTGTGGTGAAAAGCGTGGCAGGAAATATTTTGAACCTGCAGAATGGATGAAGAGTGAGTGGAATACATATATATATAAATATATTCCATTATATATATTTATATATATTGATGTAGTGAATATAGAAATATTGATGAAGTTGGGAAAAGGGTGCTTATTTGAAATTTTGTATGGTGTAATGGTTTGATTGCTTCTTTCTTTTCTTTTGGTTATGTACTGTTTCTGTTATCCAGATAGTCCTTATGTTAAATGAGCTAACGAAGCTACTAGGATCCCATTACCCCTGCTAGCGAAAGCGTAGGATGTTTTTGTTTTTTAAATTAAAAAATTCTGCCCGGTGCCTTCTTCAGATGCCAAAGGCATCGCATGCTCTAAATTTTACTCTGTACATAACAGACCGGAGCATCCGGTTTGAAAAACTTCTTTATTTCAAAATTGCTAAGATAAGGAACGATAATGATCCAAAAGTTTTAAAAAATCTGACAACACTTATCTGGCAACAATAATTAAACAACACTTATCAATAAAGATCATAATTTTAATGCAGAAATTGGTAGCCGTAACTATTTTGCATAAGTGCTTGTTCATTTTATCCACCATCTTTATTGGCGACTTGGCATCCTTGGCACAGCAAATGGAACACTAAACTACACTTTCACCCTAAATCATTAGCAGCAATGTTTTCTGCAAGTAATCAGCAAGTTCTTAAAATCATTTGTTAACTCCATTAATTAGCTAAGCCAAGCGTTCAATTATGTTCAACTGTAAAACAATTCAATGAAAAAGTTTCAAATATTTTACACGGCGACTTGTTTATATTTCACTATTGCAATTCAATAATAAGTAAAGGGACAATTTCTGTGCCACGCAAGTTCACATTTCTTTTAAGTAACAATTTTTCAATTGATTGATTGATTTCGTTTCCATAAAGTTTATGATTCTATCACTAATTTTTAGATTTTTTTTACTCTGAATCTTTTATTCATTATTGTGATGAACTATTGCCTTAAAAATATTTACGGAATTGTATTGAAAAATATTACAGAATATTATAAGGCATTTTGCTTGTGTGCAATGAATGATGAAAATGCAAATCAATTTCTAATTTTATAGAATCCTTCAAATCAAACAGCTTTTAAAATTGATATGCTCTATAATGCAGAATATATGCTAACTTTCAATAATTTATCTTTTAAATAAACCAGCAGGAGTGGTCTCCCCAAAACTTTCTCGCATATTCTCTAATAAAGATGATATTCTAGAGAACGTCTTGCATGGTATTAGTGTACAATAGATACGACATATTGACCTTTGGCATGAATATAGCATTATTATTTAATCTATCGTGTAATCCTCAGCGAGTTTGGTGATTAATCCCTGGCATGCGATTAATAGTTTTCGAGAATCGAATTTTTGTTTTAAACACGTTTTTATCAACCGATTGAAACAAAGAATTGACACTAAACTACATTTATAGTCACAAAATCCCATACCTAATTTGGTATATTTAAGTGTTTACGTTTTTGAATTATCGCGTTAACATTTTTCTGTAAGTACAGACCGATAGACAGTCAACCTGTTATTAGATTAGACTCAAAATTTCATAAGAGTCTAGACTATAGTTGTTAATTCTTTGTACCGAATTTCATCTATCTTGCTCTCTTCATTTTGTAATTATCGTGGTAAATTATATTCGAACAACCGGGCAGATAGATTTACTCTGAGCAGATTTTGCCCAAATTTTGATAGAAATTTACAAATTTGGTATAAGGATCGTATAATAAATTTCACCCATCTAGATCAAAGCCTTTTCGTGTTATATTTATCTCAAACAGGCGGGTATTTTCCCAAAAATATATTTTTGAATTCAGGTAGGTCTAAAACATGGAAATTCGTCAAAATCACTATTCCGATTTTTTTTTTTTTTTTTTTTTTTACTATTACTATATTTTCTCTATGCTACATATATGACAAAGTGAAAAATGTCAAATTTTATGTAATAAAATAATAATTTCCCACTGCCAAACTACATTTACCTGTAATTCTTAAGATACAAAATAACAAAGTTTCAATAACACTCTCTAAAAATTTCATATTTAGGGGGTTTTTTTTGTCTCTAAAATCTATGTTTATTATCCAGTAACAGCAACAAATTAATGTCCTTTTTCTTCTGCATCAAAATCTGCATATCAAATTCCCGCCCCTGATTATTTGTCTGCTATCCCCCTCTCTTTTATTCTAGAGATTAAGTTATGAACTTATTATCAAAAACTTTCATTCATTTTTATAGGTAGCAAAAATTTTACAGTATGCCTCCATAATTATAAACCCGAAACAAGAGGCGGGAATCAAAATGATTTCGCGTTGTTCGTTAACTCTAATTATCACATGGCTTTTGTCCTTGAATACAATCATCTCCTCAGCAGTATGTTGACAAATGTCTATGAACACGTGCGTACAACCGAGTTATTCTTTTACAAATGATTTTGTTGTTATTTATGGAGTCATTGAACTCCATGTCTCTGAAATTGCTTTTAATTTGAATAATGAAAAAGGAATAAAGAAATATTCTTAAAATAGTATTTTAAATTATTGTATTCTTTATTTTTGTTTGTCAAATACTAACAGTTATTAGCATTAGAGTAATTCCGTAATATCTAAACTGAGTACGTACACATTAAACGATTGTTTAGTTTTTTCTTATATTTTTCCAACATTTAATGTTATAATATTCAACATTTTTAATATTGATATCTTGGTAATTACATGATTTCCAGCATGTATTTTGTTTCCAAAATAAATTCCAATGCGGTTTGCAAAAGACAAAAATGAAAAACAACAATGGAGTCACTTTGACTCCATGTCTCTGAACGCGTGTAGAAATTCATGTCTCCAGTTACAGGTAAAGCTATTATATTATACACCTTATTTCTGGATGCTCATTGATGTCTTACGTGCTATACATTTCAATAACAGATACGATATGCGTAAATCTGAAAACAAGCATCTCCTTTACTTCCGGAAACATAATTTATACCTTTGATCTCAAATTCTACGCTTTATTTAGTCATAAACAGTAATTATATGAAATCAGTGTTCCTAAGGATAATTATATATATTGCAGAGATCTTAAGCTCATACGTGCTTAGTAGGCAATAATTAAATAATTCATCAAAATATTCGAGAAGCCACCCAATGATGGAGCAATTTTCTCTCTGGGTTGTGAAGTACAATTATAGGTAACTAGTATTTATTTATTGGATGGGTTTATGTTCTATCCCAGGTGGCGTAGTGCTTGCTTCTTAAAATTTTATTTTGGGGTGCTAAGTCAGTAGAATTATTTCATTATATTAGTTGGCGTAGGGGTTTTAAGAATAGGAAGGATATGCAATCCTTATTACTTGATTTATGATCATTGCGTAGATGTGGTTAATCGCGTTTATTCGAATTCTTCTGTCCTTTTCTTACTTGTGCTATATAGCTGTAATGTTGCGAAATAAATTCAGATATTAAATTTGCATAAATCAATTTATTTTTTATATTACAAAATTATGCGTTTATTTTTTAGATTTACTAATGATCAGAACAAATCCCCCCGGGGAGGCACCTCGTAATTGAGGATGAGAAGTTTTCACCATGATGGTTAGTTCTCGCCACCTTGGTGGGTACACGAAAAAAGATGGGAATCTGGCTCCTCCCATTGATGTTGGGACGTACTTCCCAAAAGAAGGGTTGTGCTGTGGCCGGTGATGGCCCTTAGGATACAACCACAGCTCCAGCCAGTGTTGCTGTTTTGACGATCCAGTCATTCAGATTTTTCCTTGTGCTTTCCGGAGGGTCGGAGTAGCCAGTTTAAGGTAAATTTACGATTAGAACAAAAAGTATTTCTGAACAAAAGGTAAAATTTCAGTTGGCTCACAGGTTAGTTGACTTCGAATTTTCTCTCCATTCAAATATTCAGCTGAGTATATTTTATATGTTTCTGGATCAAATTTAAAAAAGAAAAAATGCAGGGGGATCCTTCTTAAATCATTTAAATTCAAAGCAGTGTCCGAATGAAGTATTGTGTACTGAAATGAAGTGATTATGTTGAATGTGTTGGGACAGATTACAGTCCCTCAGCTGCGAATAAGTAAGTTACAAAATATTACTCAAAAAAATACAAGAAAACGACCAAAAAGTCCAATTAAACAAATATACACTATATCATTAATCAGTTAATTGCGAAATTTAATTTTTAAAGTCCCTCGAGTATCCTTTTTTAAATTCAAACGATGACGCATATCCAGGTCAATCGCAATACAAATGGTTGCATTATAACTTTTCAAATGAATCATAATAAATAGAATAAGATTTCATTTATATAAAATAAAAAGTTACACCTCTACTGCGCCAAAATGAAAATGGGGATGAATGTATATAGGCGTCGATTGTATTTAAATGGTTAATAAAAAACACGGGGGGGGGGATTTGGTATCTATCTATCAGTAATGATTTAGGAATTAATGTTGAGCCCTATTTAGAGTGAATATCCTGTATATTTTACTTTGATATTAATTAATTAATTCCGTGTTATTTCTTAAAGCTGTGAGAAATAGACCAACGTATGGTTAGTAATAAATATAATATGGGGAACAAATGGTTCTACATAAACATTGTTTGAAGTTTTAAACATTGTCCTTGATTTGTATTGTATGACAATCATGGTGTACTTATGCCTTACTGCAAATGCAATACGCGATCTTTCCACTTCATTAAATTAACCTATGAGCTGCTTCATGCAGTTTTGACATTAATATTAGATCTGAAGCGATGAAAAACAGCTAATAATCAAAACAATATGACAGAAAAAAAGATTCTATATAAACATCGTTCGAATTCTTAAACATTGTTCATGGTCTCTATTGTATGAAAATCGCGGTTTACTTATGCTGTCTGGGGACTAGACTTTGTAATCTTTGCACTTCAATAAATTGACTTATGATCTGCTTTAGCCCTTTAAAGGGGTTTCTGGTCATGTTTATTTAAAGGGGTTTCTGGTCATGGTATATTGAAATATTTTTGAGATGGAGATTGGCTTAAGAAAAGTGGTTCATTTAACTTATTAGGTAAATTTAATTTGATTCATTAATAATTAAGTAACAAATCAAAATACGGCATTTTGTGCGAGATAAGGAACTGAAGCATCTAAGTTTCTATCTTATTCAAAAATGCGTCAGAACTTATCTCAATCTATATCACTTCATTCGAAGATTGATAAATTTGGTGGGAAGCATACTTCCCATGGCCCTTGAAAGGGTTAAGTAAATTTCCTGAAGACCTTATTATTAGATCTGTAACGAATAAAAACAACTAGCAATCAAAACAATATGACAGAAAAAAAGATTCTATATAAACATCGTTCGAATTCTTAAACATTGTCCTTGGTCTCTATTGTATGAAAATTGCGGTGTACTTATGCTATCCTGCAAATAGACTTTGTAATCTTTGCTCTTCAATAAATTGACCAATGACCTATTTTAAGTAAACTTCCTGAAGATCCTGAAGACTTCCTATTAGATCTGAAACGAGTAAAAACTTCACATTCAAATTTTATCCCCATAAACAATTCTTTTTTATAGAGTTATAAAGTAATGCTTGAAAATTTTATCATATTTCATAAAAATGATTATCTCATTATCAAGGAACTTACTTCACAATCGATTGTTTTCAGGAAATACTCAGCTTAGCAAAAAGTAAAAACAAATATACATAAAAATGTAATTATTTTCTTATTAAGCTGATATTTTTTTTTACTTTATCTTATTTCGTCATTATACTTCAAGTATTTCTTCTTGGTAACATTCTTTTCTCGCATTGTTTAACAATTCCCTCGACTTCAATTAGAAATCGATAGCAAGATTTTCTTTTTGCATTAAGCAATCATTATGCTTTTGCGTGCTTAGAAAATAATTTACTTTTCTTCCTATCAGAATTAATTATTTCTTTCTTTCTTTTTTGCACTTAATGGAATGCATTCTCCTGATAAACAAATCTAAAACTTAGCTTTTATCTTAAGAATTAATGATTAATCGATTGTCGATTATTTATCGTTACTGAAGCACTACTCATTTTCAGTCATATTTGATTTGAAATTCTAGAAAGAAAAAAAACTTTTAAAGAATCATATTATGAATTTCATTTTACTTTGCTTTTTCTATTTTAATTACTTGAGTGTTTTAATTAACATAAAAATCGATAATTGCTTCATTAGTTTTTTTATACAAAGAATATTTTGTCGACAAAAATGATGCTTAATGAAGAAGGAAGTATGCGATAACTTTAGCATGGTAATCCAATATCTTGATTTTATTAGATGCTCAAAATGTAAAGTAAAAATCAGGTAAAGTAAATAAACAAGCTATAATATTTTAGGGGCTTAATCATTGAGAATTTCACTTTAGAATATAATCAACAAATATTAAAAATAGAAAAAAACATTTAAAAAAATTGAAATCTGCTGTCTTAAATTTCAAGTTATCACGTGAGATTATTATTATTTTAAGCCACTTGGTATCAATTCGACTTAAAAACAACATCAGGTCCTCACATGACTCTAAATGTTGGTCATGTTCTCACATCACTAAATGTTGGGGATTTTGCAACTATCAACTTTTAGAAATGCGACGGTTTTTGTTCCATCTCAAAATCGTAGTTCTAAAACTTTTTTTCCCGTCTCAGTTTTTTTTTTTTTTTTTTTTTTTTTTTTCGTAAATCCGGTTTGAAACAATCATGTGATTGTCAGGTTACTCATGGGTCAATATTTAGAAAAGCGAAGCTTCCTTTTTTCCATCTCAAAATCCTTTGACCTCCAAAAAAATTAAATAATATTATACGAGGGGTGATCCAAAAAAAGTTTACAAGCAGCAGTATTCAGAAAGGAAAGTAGAAATTGTGGAGGGGAATATTGTTACCCAGAGTGGAGATAGATGGCGCTAGTTGTCTTAGACCGGTTGCTCGAGCAGATAGTGTTAGTACTGAAACCTGAAACAGCGACAGTAATGGCAAGGCGTCTAGAGAAGTGGTTTCTAGAGAAGAATACGATTTTTATGGGCCAATAGCCGTGATACGATTTCTATGGGTCAAGAATGTGTCCCTATCGGACATTCATAGGCAAATCTCTGAAGTGTACGGGGGCGAAGCAATGAGTAGACAACAGGAGGTGAAATGATATCCTTCTTTTGAAGAGGGCAGAGAGTTTGCTAAACGTTTAGGTGGAGGTTTGGAGCCACCCCCATACAGCCCCGATTTGGCTCCCAGTGATTATTTCTTTTTCCCGACATTGAAGAAACACTTATCCCTAACAAGGTTCATATCAGACTGTGATGTTCAAAAAGGTGTCGAGAACTTGCACAATATGCAGGGACCTGATTACCAAGACGGGTTAAACAAATTGGTCCAGCGGAGTGATAAATGCCTCAACAGGTTTGGTGATTATGAAGAAAAGTGACCACCTCATATGTCTCTTAATTACCATTTGTATCCTGTGTCTATTGTTGATAAAGCATTTTTCTTTTGCCTAGTGAACTTTTTTTTGGATCACCCCTCGTATATAATTTTCGATACCTCCCCTCCTGTTCCGCATTCATTCCATTTTCTTTCCGCTTCTTAGGGCGATAATCTCTTATGATGCTGCACTTTATTGGTTGGACAGAAGAATCTGATACATAACGGGCATTCGCGCCGTTATAACTTTTTTTTGGCGATTTGTTGTTCTTTATCATTTTCTAATAATCCTGAAAGCGAAAAATTGATGCCTCAAAAGCGATAAATCACCAATTTTCTGTCCATGCATTTTGTGACTTCAAAAAGCTCAAACCAAGACAACATCATCTTCTCACGTGATAATATGAAAAGTAGATACACCGCTATTCTGTAAATGCAGCACTCCACAAAAAAATTACTGCTGAAATCAAAATAATATCGGTTTTTTTCGCTTGTCCTATTGAAGTTATGGCTTTTTATTTTATACATCATTGAGCATACCATTCTTCAAGGGAATTATCATTTTTATGAAACTGATAACATTTCACACAAATTTATTGCTCCGTTATATAAAAGTTTATTAATTTTTAGCCAAATCTTTCATTATATATTTCAGAATTCAAAAAAAAATTGGCAACAGTTCCTTGCTACTATTTATCGACCACTGGTCTAGTTGCTTATGATAATTTTTTGTTAAAAGTATTTAGTTATAAAATCTAAATATTATTTATTAGTATTGTTAATTAGGCTAGCGTATCTTCTAAATAGAATTAATTCACGAAATATGATATCGAGTATTTGCAATTTTTCCTTTTCAAACATTGAATTGAGATTATCTATTATCTGTATGTTTAAAATTAGTCGCCTTTGGAACCAACTGGTTTCGACGGGATTAAATTTTCAAATCAATATTTTATATAACTTAGTCTGAATGGCTTCTTCAATAAAATATTTTATTTTTTTAAAATTCGAATTTTTTACTGCCATATAGCATATAGAGTTTTAGAAGTCTTAAAACTTTCTATTTATTATTTCCCTAATTCATCCCTCTGTCATCTCTAAAATTTCAAATTTAATTTGGAACGTAAATGATCAAATTTCAACTAAAACATCATCCATTTAATGATTAAGTTATGTTTAAAATGTGTGGCAACTTTAAATCCCGTGGAAACAAAAAAAAGCAATGTTGGGTTTTATAGGATATTTGTTGGGAAAAAAATACATTATTTACATTTATTTCCAATATATATTAAGTATTGTAAGTAAAAAAATCATTAGTTTTTTTTCTAATTTAATTATTAATATTGTGTGCCTACATACAAACCGCATCAAAGCTCATCAATAGACATTATGTATTTACATTTATCTACGTTAAATAGTTTTCATTGAAAGTTTATTATTTTATAAATCAAATATTACTTGAATATCTTAGAAATTTTTTAGTTGCAATTTCAAAATAATTGCTGTTTTTAAACTTTTTGACAAAATAATAAAAATACAATAATTTTAGCAGATTAATTCATCAAATTTGAAATAACGCATTAACAGCCCTTTTATTTGAAAGCATATTTTCAACGGGATGGCAACATGTTGATAAAACCTAATTTCATTCATGCTCGTTACATTTTCTTTGTGCAGATTAAATTAAATTTTATTTTGTGTGATATTATCGGGAGGAAAATAAACTTAAAATATCTTTTTAATTAAAATACAGAAATAATTGTATGCTTCAAAGTAATAGGTATCATTGAGAAGATGATTTTTTAAAATGATGTAAAAATCATTTTTGCGCTGTAATATATTTAGAATTTATCATGTAAAAAACACCATGATTTCGCTTACTTTTTAATTAATTAAAATTTCAAAATTTGCTTCGAGATATCCTCCAAAATATGTATGTGCCTAGTTTAATAGATCTAGGTCAAACGATAAATCTTTTAGAGAAACAATACACACATATATTCATCCTTATTATAGTAAAGATAACCAGTTAAGTAATAAAGAACCATTTCTCAATACCAATCACTATTTCAATTTAATTAATTTTTATTACTCAATAACTAAGCATTATATTAATGATCATTCGTACTCTATCACTCTCCATTTTTGTAAGAAAGCAGTAAAACATTATTTGACTATATATCTTTTAAGAGAGAAAAACATTTGTTTCTCCAAAAGGAAAAATAGTGTCCCGTTTTCGCCAATTTTTTATTTCATTGGAAAGGTTATGATATCCTCACCCTCTTCGCTTTTATTTTCAAAAAGATTTAACCATAAATAAAACATCTAAAAAAATACAAGCAAAAAAAGGCATATCATTTAATGAGATTTTCTCCTATTAACTCCATATGAAACATGCATTATGTCACAAATCATTGCCTAACAAGCCAAACAATTCTAAGAATAGATATGCAACTTTCATGGTATAAGACAGACACGTAGAAACTAAATTAAACAAGAGTTTAATACATCAGCTATTAGAGCCTATCCTGAAAGCCATGTTTATAATTACCTAGATCAAACACATCCGTTTCATATTAACTATCAAATATCAGACTCGGAGATATAAAGCACAGGATTATAAAGCAGGTATGAATTTCCACATCGAAACAGACCTGATTAAAGTCCCGACAGTTCACTAATGAATAAGACGTATCGAATTCAGATTATTGTCCTATATCAGTGATTACCTCCAACACCTTTTTTGCCATTACATTATCTGAGAATTCATATATCCTATGCGACACCAGCGTTAATGTGTGGGAATTGCAGCCTCAAAATGCACGAGAAGAAAATTAGCGATTATCGCTTTTATGGTTATTAGAAAACGATAAAGAAAGTTGTCGGAGACTTATCGCCAACAAAATGTTACAACTTGGCGTGAATATCCACCATGAATCCGATTCTCGGGTCTGGCAAACAAAGGGTAAGTTCGTACGAAATTATCACTCAGAAAAGAAAATGGGAATGAACATGAAACAGCGTGGGAGGTAACGACAGTTTATATTATATACAAAGTGTTTATTTAGTCCCGAACCCATTTTGATGTTTAATAACTCATAAAATAATAAATATATATTAAAATTAATAACATAAATTGTTAAATAGACTCAAAAAGTTTCATGACCCTTGTCAATAAACTTCCACGTGCGCCCCCTTCGTCGCACGGAGAATATCAAGTCGATAGTCAATTTCACGCCTGGTAGCGGCAAGCATGTCGGCATCCACAGAGCCTATTGCGGTTGTAATTCTAGCTTTTAGGTCATCAATGTTCGACACTCTCCTCCTGAAAACGTTGCCTTTTACAAACCCCCAAAGGAAAAATTCAGCTGCGTTATGTCAGGTGATCTGGGTGGTCAAGGAATTGGACCTCCTCGCCCAATCCATCTTCCTGGAAAATAGCCATTCAAAGAAGTACGAACGATGGTACCCCAATGAGGTGGCGCATCATCATGTTGCAAAAAGACATGTGGCTGAAGCTCTTCTAGTTATGGTAACACGAAGTTTTCCAACATGTCTAAGTATACGACTGATGAGACCGTCTTTTCTGTAAAAAAGGAAGGCCCAATGACTCGGTCGTGCATTAGTTCGCACCACACATTGACCTTTGGGGAATCCCTTTGTACCTCCCGGTATTCATGGGGGTTTTCAGATCCCCATATGCGCACATTATGGCGATAAAAAATGCCAGAAACATGAAAGGATGCTTCATCGGAGAACATTATGCGCTTCAGAAAATCAGCAGCATCTTCTATCCTCCTTAGTATATCTGTTGCAAAGGCCATCCTCCTAGGCCTATCGTTCGGTTCCAAAACTTGAACAATTTGAACTTTGTATACATGCAATCTTAATTTTTTCTTAATAACCTTGTACACCGTCGAAATTGGCATATCCAATTCTGTTGCCGCTGATCTCACAGATGTTCTAGCATTGTGTAAAAATGTCTCTCTTTCACGCTCAACATCAAAATCACTTGTGTAAGGACGTCCGGAACGTTTCTCATCTGCAATACTTCCAATTTCTAGAAAATTCTTTTTCCACCGCTATATGCTGTTTTTGGATGGAGGATCTTTTTGGTAAATTCTTCTGAAATTTCTCTGTGCTTGCACTATCGATTTCATTTCTATGAACCACCATAAAATCTGTGCTTTCTCTTGTAGTGTATGCATTCTCCTTAATATCCGCTCGAATAAAACATCACATACAAAAGTACTACATAGAACAAACACATCAAAAGTAAACATAACATTTCAATAGTTGCCAAAAATAAAAGAGAGAAAATGCAATTAATAAGCAGACGATATTTAGAAAAGTAAAGATACAGTGGCTCCCAAAAGTGTTCGTACACCAACATAAATCAATTAAAAACCTCATTATTTACCATTATATATTCTTATTTTTACATGAAAATTTTTTCATGGCATATTTTTACAGTTCTTAATAAAGCAGTGAAGAATAAATTTTAATTACAATGCAAATTATTTTTTTTTAAATTACAATAAATAAAATTGCACAAAAATAGGACACAAAAGTGATCATACACTTAAAAAAACATCACTAAATATGAAATTTTCTAAATTTTTATAAATGTTTAGTATTTAGTAGGATATCCTTTATTCTTTATAACAGCTTTTAAACGTTTGGGCATAGATTTAACTAAACGGTCGGTTACTTCTGCACCGATCTTGTTCCATTCTTTAATCATTACTTCTTTCAGTTGAATTTTCGATTTAATGCGTGACTTCTTATTCGCACCTCTAATTCTTTCCAAATATGTTCTATAGGGTTTAAATCCGGTGATTGAGCTGGTGTTTTAAGGGTTTGAGGCAATGATAGAGGCAAAAAAGACGAACATTCATGGCCGTGTGCTTAGGATCGTTGTCTTGGTAATACACAAAGTGTTTAAAATGCCCAATTTTTGTGCTGACACTTTTAAATTATGATTGAGAATATTTATATAAACTCTATGATCCATTTTACCATCAATGAATACTAAATTGCCTACTCCAGCCGCTGACATACACCCCCAAACCATGACACCTCCACCGCCATGTTTTACTGTTCCAACTCAATTCTTGGAATTAAGTTCGTTTTTTTTTTTTTTTTTTTTTTTTTTTTTTTTTTTTTTTTTTTTTTTTCTCCATACAATGATTCTCCAATCCGACCCAAAGATATTAAACTTACTTTCATCTGCAAATAAGACACGATTCCAATAGCTCTCTGGCTGGTTTATCATAGATTTGGCAAATTTAAGCCAAACAGTTCTGTTCTTCTGACTTACAAATTATTTTCTTCGTGCAGAGCGGCCATGTATACCAGCATTCCGAAGAATTCTACGAATAGTTTCACAGGAAATAGAAGTTCCATTTGATTCATTACATTGTGAAGTAAACTTTATTGCACTCAGACGTGGATTTTTTAGAAATTTACTCACAATATTTCTTTGTCTTCTAGCTGGCAGAATTTGAGGGCGACCATTACGAGGCTTGTTTGCAATCCTTTTTCCCTCTCTGTAACGTTTTATTATGCATTGCACCGTTGAATGAGGTAGATTAGTTATAGTTACAATGCCTCTAATTGATTTTCCAGCTTTAAAATGAAATATAATTAATTTTCGTATGTTTAAACTCGTTTCTTTATGAATGCGCGTCATATCTGAAAATAAAGTAAATAGAATAAATAATTGTGATATTAAATACTGAAATCAAACGATTTTAGTGTATTTTTCAATTAGGAGAAAAATAAGCCGCAAAAGATATTTTTATGATGAATTTAAATAAATAATGTTTGGATGTACGAAGACTTTTATGTTCTAATTTTGTGATATTTTTTATTTATTTATTTTTTAGAACAATACTACTTGATTTTTTATAAAAATATTTGTTCAGTTTTATTAACAACTATTTAAAGGTGCTAATTAAAAAAAGCCAACTAATAAAATGCTTTATTAAGAAGTATAGAACACAATTTCTGCTAATTTCTTTAGTGTACGAACACTTTTGGGAGCCACTGTATTTAGACTGGAAAATGAAATTATCTGAAATTAAAAACACGCGCAGACGATATTTCCAAAAGTAAAAATATTCAAACCTGGAAAGGAAAATATATGAGTTATTCCATCAATAAATAACATAAGTTTGTTTATATCTTCATTATTTTATGAGTTATTAAACATTAAAATGGGTCCGGGACTAAATAAACACCCTGTATATTATATATATTGCGCAATACAATAGTCATATGATCATTCTAAACCAGTTTAAACCGTATTTTCTGAAAAAAAAATTCTAGCCTTGAGATAAATGAATTGAGATTTATTGAAAAGAGATGTAATGAATTGAAAAAATAATAGTAATCGTTTTCTAAATATCGACGCATGCGTAATCTGGTATTCCCCTGACTGTTTTACATCGGTTTTCTAAATGTTGGAGATTACGAATTGTGAGTCATGTGGGAACATGTTATTCTCTCGGACTGATATGACGTGACAAAAAAATAAGGTTTTCATATGATAACTTGGAATTTGTGATAAATAGTTTTCTGAAATTAAGAATGGTTTCCTAAATATATTTATTATAACAACATTAAAATAAATTTTAAAATTAATTCCTTAATTTTTTAATCATTTTTTCTAATTATTTATAAGTTAAACTAGAATAATTATAAACTATGGAAACTAAATTTTAATAAATTATTACTTTGTCGCTTAAAAATGTTTATTTCTCGTTCAGAAAAACGAC
Organism: Argiope aurantia; assembly: GCA_026543865.1. Classification (NCBI taxonomy): domain Eukaryota; kingdom Metazoa; phylum Arthropoda; class Arachnida; order Araneae; family Araneidae; genus Argiope; species Argiope aurantia. The sequence continues at coordinate 98,308 of JAPMOR010078957.1, forward strand.
TGTTTTAATAGAAGCTAATTTAACTGTAATATTTTTCTGTGTTTGAATGCTTTTTCCAAAATCATGTATTCTATAAAATGCTAAAACTCAAGCACATTTTATTAAAACTACTTAATTTAAAATGTTTGAGTTTACAAAACAGTTTAATAGAATTAGACATCGATTTTTTTTATTAACTATTGATTAGAAAAATTTTAAAATCACTAAAATTAAAAATATAGTACATTTTCCAAAAAAAGAAAATTGCATTTTTTGAATAAACTTTTTTTTTTCTGTAACAAGTTTAGAATCCAAAATCGGATGTCTAATTCCACTAAATTTATTAAATTTAATTGCATTAAATTTATTTTTTAAAATGTTTTGAAAAAATTCAGCTTATATTAAAATTTAAATGAAAAGAAAGATTTAAAAAACAGGTAAATATTAAAGAAAACTTCAAAAAATTTAAACTTCAAATTCCAGAACAGCAAAAACATTTTTAAAATCGGAATATTTCCCATTTACTAACAACAAACTAAAGAAGATTTTATCAAAATTATAGAAAAAATCATTATTATTGAAATGAGATTTTATATTTTTATTGATTTTGCCGGCTGCAATAACACTAAAAATATTATATTTCATATTGTTCATGAAAATAATTATATATTTGATATACACAATTTGATATAAATATATATTTATATATATTTGAAATATAATCTTATGTGTATGTAATATATTATCATACACTTAAGGTTATATATGTCTCATGTGTTATACTTGCAACAGATGTGTTGTGTATAAATCTGCAAACAGCCTTCTCCTTCATTTCAGAAAACATAATTTATAGAACCTCTCTCCTCTGATCTCAAGTGTTCCATCTCCTTTAGTTATAAATGGTAATTATATGAAGTCAATGTTTCTAAAAGCAATTAAATTTACGGCGGAGCTTCTAATGTATTTATGGATAGCGGGTTATAATTAGATAATTCATCAATTCGAGGGATCATTTAATAATGGAATATCATTATGTCTGATCTAAGTACTATATTAATAAGACATTAGCATTTTTCATTAGATTTGCTCCTATGTTAATCTCTATCTGAAAAACTTAACGCATTTCAATTTATTTTTTTTATTGAATGCTGTAAAATTTCAGATCTAAGTTGGCGGGTCAAAATAAAGTTCCTATTATCTAAAAATTCGGATTAACCAGATTTACTTTTAAAAATTAATATTTAAAAGGTTCAGCTAATGATTTGCATAAAACATGACTTGTTTTCTTTGTCACTTATTTACTGGTACCGTATCAGAATAATTAATTTCTTTTACTGATTGGTACAGATGCATTAAAAATTTAAGAGATTCTTTGCCTTATTTCTCTATTTATAATCATTATGTATACATTTTTTCGTTATTTATTGCCTTTACTCAACATTTATCAAGTCTTTTTATACTCGTGTTAATAAAGGGTGTCCCAAAATTAACGTGAAATTTGAATTTGCTACCATTCGTGCGGTAAAGTATTGGCACCCTTATCTTTAAAAATCATTTTAACAGCTGATAGCTTAGGGTTAGTAAAAATGGAACGTTACACGGTAGAATAACGTGTTTTCATTGTTAAATAATATTTCAAAAATTATGAATGCCTGGTGGCCACAGTTCGAAAATTTGAGAATTGCCCCCCCCCCTAGATCGTGTGATTTAACACCATTGGATTTCTTTTTATGGTGTTATTTGAAGTCAAAGGTCTATGCCAACAAGTCCACAAGCACGCGTACATTGAGGGTGGAAATGCATCGTTGCGTCAACGAAATTCAGCCGTATATATGCACAATATTGATGGAAAATTTTGTCAAAAGAATGGTATGTGTTCAGTAAAGCAGTGAAGATCCTTTGCTCTATGTGTTATTCCATACATAACCCTATCCTGTATGCCTTACTATTCAATAAAAATATAACAATTTTAAAGAAAAAAAATTGTTCTTTCTTTAATACAAACCTTGCGTTGAAAATGTTGTTCTATTGTGTAACGCTCCATTTTTACTAATTCTAAACTATCAGCTGTCAGAGTTTTTTAATAGGATTGCCAACACTTACTACACGAATGTCGCAAATTGCGTTAATTTTGAAACACCCTTTATCACTGTAGTATTGTAAATAGATATAGAGAGTAATTAAATACGTAAAGTTCATTTATTTATTAAATTTTCTTTTGGTCAAAATAAGAAGTATTTTTGAGCTAATGGCAAACTTTTAGCTGGTTCGCAAGTCAGATGAATCCAAACTTCTTCTCCATTCAGATTTTCAGCTGTGTATACTTTGTATGTTTCTGGATCAACTGTAAAAAGAAAATAGAAGCATTTTTACTAAATTTATTAAGCCTCATTTTTATTCTAAAACTCTTTAAAATAATAACTGATTGAAAAAAAATCAATAAATATAGTTTTGAATTTTTTCATGCAAAATTTAATTAATTGGAAAATTGCTTAAATTTACCTAATGTTTATACAATTAACATAACATAATATTAATTACAGGGATTTTTCATTATCTTTTCTTAACTCTTTGTAATAAAATGTCATATCATATTGCAGCAACAATATTTATTATAGCCAATATATTTTTGAATTTTTTTTTTCATATAAAATTAAATGAATTGAAAAACTGCCCGAAGTTAGCAAATCCTTTTCATCCTTTACCTTTTTCGTCCTTTGCTTTTTTTTCAAGTAAACACTCGAAACAATTAGTTTCTCCAATTCCAAAGCACTAGTGGTAGTGTCCCATTTCAAAGATCATAGCTCTGCTTTCTCTAGATCCATCTACTATCGAATGTGAAAATTTATGAATGCCTACATCTTTCATTATAAACCTGGCCGAATCGGGCAATGAAAATCATAAACTAAAAGCCCGTTTCGAAGCCTGTTTCTGTTTAAAACGAGGAGAGCAAGATTAATTTAGATTATCCTTTCTTTGCATCTCGAATTCCTAGTTTAAAAAAGAAGTCAGCCCCAAAAGACCCACTATTATAAAATTTTCACTGCCAGGTAAATAGTGAGAGGGCTAATGTACGTTTGATTGACCTCCCATTGACAAACTTTGTGGTTTGTTTAATGTGGTATTTCGACTGGGTTGCAAGTGCTTAATGTGATCAAATTATAAATTTTTTACCAATGTCGGCCTTTATATTGTTTCAAAACATATTACAATTATATTAAACGTATTATTCATATTAAATTAATAAAATAATATGAAACGCTTTAAAAAATATGCTTTTCATATCTATTTCGAAGAAATAAAGCAAAATCGTTGTCAGTTTCTAGATTGGTTTATTTCCTTCTCCACTTTTTAAAATGTCATCGGTTCTAATTTATCACATCCTTCTAATAGAAGAGAAGATGGCAACATAACAGAATAGATTACTACAATTCGATATGTATGTTTATAAACAGAAATGTAGGTCTCATCAAATATTAACCAAATCCATCGATGTGATGAGTGACTGGGTCTATTTGTGCTGCAACTAAAACCCGTATTTGTGTTAATTAAACATGACGCATGATCTTTCCATCACAATTTTAGATCAGAATAGGCGTTTGAATAGAATAGAATGTGTAAAATGCATACAAGATACTTTTAAATAATGTATAAGAAACTAAACGTGAAGTTATTATGAGGGTAGGTAGAAAAGTTTCCCCATAACAAGGAAAATGAAAACATTATGTTTAATGATTGCTTTAATTTTCAACGTAGTCCCCTTCCAAAGGCATGCATTTTCTCCAGCAGTGCGGCAATGCTTGTATCCTCTCTATGTAAGGGCTATCTTCCAAGGCCTCAAAGTGGGCATTCGTTGCTGAAATGACTTCAGTATTAGAACAGAATTTCCTTCCAACTATATATATATATATTTTCATTTTTGGGAAAAGGTAGTCCGAGGGAGCCATATCGGGAGAATAGGGTATATGAATTTCAAACTTCAGCCTGGTAGAACAGAGCAATGTCCTAGTGAAACAGGTCTTGGCCAAACCTAGCATTTTTTTTCCTTGATTTTTGGAATGCAATTTATCCAAAAGGTTAACATAATATTCGCCATTGATAGTCCTGCTTTTTTCTGAATAATCCAATAATAAAATCCCAAAAAACTGTTGCCATAATCTTTCCAACTGAGAGCGCACTTTTTGCTTATTTTGGTGCTGATTCGTCTTTCGCTGTCCAATGTTTTAATTGCTTTTTGGTCTCTGGAGTATAGTGATGGTTCTGTCTCATCCACAGTAAGAAAAAGCCGCAAAAAATCATTTGTGTTTGAATTGTACTGCTACGATATCGTCATGCGCTGCAGTTTTTGATCCAAGGTCAGCAAATGCGCTACCCATCTTACTGATAACTTTCTAGTACTCAAAATATCGATTAAAATATCGATATGTTCGCTTTTTAGTTATACCAACGGACTCAGAAACCTCAGTCAATTTCATTTGGCGATCATTCATAATATTTTCGTTAACTTTTCTAATGATTTCACCTGTAGAAGCTGATTTTGGTCTTCCAAAACGCTTCGCCTCCAGAATACTTGTATGGCCACGTTTAAAGTCTATAATCCATGTTTTAATCATTGTAAATGAAGGAGCAGATTCTCTCAGTGTAGAATCTAGCTCAGTTGTAAATGTCCGTTGGAGATGAGCTTTTATATATATTATCACAGCTCGGACTTCTGTTTTCTCAATGCTAGGCTATAAAAACAAAAGGAAATTCTAAAACAGTACAATACATAAACAACCAAACACAAATCTTTAAAAATATGTAAGAAGTATTAAATAATGATGGCACTTTGAAGTACTTTAGCCAATTGCGGGAGCGCCACATCTAGGGTAAGTTGAAAACTTTTCATCCCACCCTCGTATATTGTCTAGATGAAGAAATGATGTATGAGAAAATCAAATGAAAAACATATCCATTGGTTTACAAATATAGTCTGTTCACTTCCAATATCTTATTCTTCCACTCTTACACGCAGTCATATCTTTCTAATTTAAAAAAAAAAATGCTTTAAATAATGTAAAGGGTTATATTTTATGTTGCTTGAGTGGATAACTGTGCTGTTGAAAAAAAAATCACAAATCCAAATTTTATAGTCTTCGTTTCTATTAATATAAAGTAAAATATTCTCGACATACTATCATCTTAAAGAAAAAGTTCCGTTATGTAACAAAAACTGATAATATTAAGATAATATTAAGAAAGCAAGAAGCTTTCAATTTCTAACTTTTATACCAAACTTGGATTAAACGCATGCATTTCTTAGTAAATCTTACTTGATAAGACTATAAAAAAATATCTGAAGTCGATTAAAATAGTGACATTCAAATACATATTTTATTAAATATAAATAGAAAGAAAGAGATAATTTGTAAAATTTTAGAAATCGTAATTACTTTCATTAATGCTTTTACTATTTCAAACGACATAAAAATAATTATTTATGTCACTTGAACCTTTCTTCCCTATAGAAAACAATGCAAACATAATTATTAGGATAATAATGATTATTAATTAATTAGGTTATTAACCTATAACAATACAAAAATTTATTTAGGTAAATCTTTGGAAAATTGAAAATTCTGTCCATCTTTAATAATGGTAATGTAGAAAGTGTGTCTATGCTTTCACTTTACAAGTCATGCCGTCTCAATTAGAGTTTGCGAACCAGGTCCACGTACACTTTAGGAGCTGAAAATGTAAAACTAGAAACTTTTTGTTTTATTTTAATAATAAATAAATAAAGTAAAAATTTTCGTTTATCTCGTCATAACTTCCGAAAATATAATTTCACAAAAAATGAATTTTATATCATTTCATAACTTCAAAGAAATTGTCTTTTTAATGATATTAATTTAATAACTATATAAATTTTGCCTGACTTTTTTGTCTAATTTCATAGTTTAATCAAATATTTGATTTTGTAATTTTCTTTCTTTGTTAAAATCTAAGAAAGAAGGATTCTCCCGATTACTTGAAGAATAGAAAAGTAAAGTTAACGCGCCTCAGAAATGAACTTGGCGGTTACGTTTATAATAATAGTACGATATCATGGATTTTGACTCTTAAAAATGACTCTAGTATATAATGGAATGAATAGATGTAAGGCTATTAAAATAAAACTACTTTAACCCTTTATTTACCGAATTATTTTGCCATCAATTTCTCAATTTTATTTTTGCACTACTAGCTAAGTTTCCTTGCAGAATAATCACAGGAAATCCAAGAAAAAATTAATCAAAATATCTTATTTAATTAATAATTAAATATTTTTAGTTTCTACTTTTAGCTTATATTAACTATTTGCTATCTGAATTGTATTCTCCCGTGTGCTTTTGAATATCATCAGAAAAAAAATTGTCATATTACGAAGATATAATCCAGATTTAAATACTTTAAGTTCCGTCAGTAAATAAAGGGTTTTAATGCCTGTCAAAGCCAAAATATTTTTCTAACAAGAATAATGAACATAGTTATGCGTAAGAGTTTTAAGTGAAAATGAACGCAAACAATATTTCTGGAGAACCAAATGTTCACGAATGGCGGCTAGTTTATAATTTTTCATTTATTCAGTGTTGCGTAGAGAAACACTGCTAAATGGACTTCGCATGTTTAATATAATCAAAAACGAAAGCAAAACATTCATTTTATAGAAGCACTGTGAAATAAGGGTAATAAGGATCTCTCAACTTTATTTAATTAGTTAATCGTTTTGGCGAGTATACTCGGCATGGAAAAAGCACAACATTTTGCGTTATGGCGAGTTTATTCTATAACAATTATTACATTTATATAACAATTATTTTATTATTATATTTACAATTAATGATTTATTATATTTATATAATATATATGATAACTTAGATAACTGTTCCGATCTCTTCTGAAAATTTTAACTGGTTAAAGAATGCTATTTTTTAGAGTAGAATTGTCTTCAGTAAAATTTCCGAAAACAAAATATTCTGTTCTAAAACGAATTTATTAATGTTTACTTTCAAATTTTATACCCATAAATAATTCGAATATTTTCCAAACAAAAAATAATATTTCTCTACTTCGTCCTTTTAAATCGGAGATGATCTAACTACATGTAACTTCTTAATATTTGATTACTCTTAAGAAAATTTGCACTTAACACTAAGCAAAAACAAATATGCAGAAAAGAGTAATTATTTTCTTATTATCTGATGTTTCTCCTGCCATAACTCATCACGTCATTATACATCAAACCTTCTTCCTTGATAACATTCTTCTTCAGTATTTTTAAATAATTTCCAAACATTCAATTAGAAATCGATAGGAAGATTTTCTTTTTACATAAAATAATCATTATCTTCTTGCGTGTCCAGAGAGCAATTTACTTTTTCCGCATCGAAATTAATTATTACTTTTTCCACTCAATGAAATGCATTCTACTAATAAATAAATCCAAAAAATTAACTTTTATTCTAAAAGTTAACGATTAATCGATTGTCGATTACTCATCGTTAGTGAAGTACCTACTCATTTGTAATCATTTTACTTTTAAATTTCCCTTGAAGAATTTCAAATACATTATGAATTACATTTTCATTTTTTAATTCTTTTAATTAATTAGCATGGGGATCAATCGATGCATAGTAATCTCTTTCATAAATAACTTTTATAAAAAATATGGAAGTTTAATGCAAAGAAAAGTAAGATATTATTATTTGAAAATAATAATCTAATCGTCTGGATTTAAAAAGGCACATAATATTCAGATACACTAAAGGATTTTGAATTCCATTATAGTTATCATAATTTCTTCTGATTTACAGTTATGTTTTGCCATTAAAATTCCACAGAGGGATTTTTTTTTAAAAAAAATAGATACTATACATTATTTTTTCTGTTTTAGATATGATTATTTCGGTTTTATAATTAACATAGAAATCAATAGTTGTTTAACCAATGTTTCATAAAAAAATTAAGAATACTTGAGCATAATATAGAGGAAAACAAATTATATTAAGATGCAATCAAATCCCCCTGGTGTTTTATGGCTTATAATATTTATTTACGGTTATAAAAACTGTATATGTATAATGTTTCAAATCTACATCTTATAAAAACTATGACTATGATAATTTCATATATAATATTATTATGGATCTGAAATCATTGCAAATAACTTCATAAAAATTGAGCTTTTTTTTTCCCCTACTATTGACTTACTGTATTTAATTATTGTATTTAAAGTATTATACTTTTGTTTAGTTTTATATTGTAATGAAATACCGTACATAAATATGTAATTTAGAGAACATAGTAATGATCTACTATTTATTCAGTTTTCTGTTTCATTTTTATTGATCATTTTGTAACGATACCCTTTTTCAAAAATACCAAATATTTTCAAAACAGCCAATATAATTATACCTATACTCATGTTCATATGAAACAATTACTCCCCTGACATACTTTTAAAATTTAAGGAAATTTCAACTACCCTTTAGCTTAATGTAGAAAGGTACCTGATGTAAGAGTATTCACAAAAAATTAAGAAAGTATATACCTCTTAGCTTCGGTAGAGTATCATTCAGCACCATATCAAGTTTACTTATTTCTCTACAACGGCGTACAGCTATTATTACTTTTCCAATATTGTAGCCTTGCACTATGTTTTTACTTAAAGATATCTGAAAATATAAAATTATTTTAATTTCCTCAATTTTTTTTTACTTACAATTTTAAATAATCAATGTGGGAAAGTACAAATGAAAGCGAATGTTACCTCTGAAGCAAATATACAGGAATTTTTCTTTGGGCTACTTCCATATGCTCCGTACATTTTTCTGTATTTAACTGGTTGTACAGTAGGAATTGAAGCATTAGGCATGCCTGTAAATCCCACAAAAAATGAATGAGATGTATAAAATTATGATAAGGTGTGAAATTTTTTTAAGATCAATAAATACATGATGCAAATACTAAATCCCAAGTCCTCTCTCATAGTTATCAAATAACTGATTTCTAATAATTTAGATAGAAATGAACTTCCAGTTGGTAAAATTCAGCAAATGAAAAAGAATCTTACTTTATGTTTTTTCAGCCAGTTTATGCTAGACTGAAAAAAATATGAAATTTGAAAGCAGTTCCCCATTCTTAATAGCTATATTTAGTGTTTTTTTTTTCCCCTTAAACATTAATAGTGCAACTCTTTTATTACTAAAACTGATCGAGTTATGAATCTTTGAATATCTCAAATTAAGACGATTATTAACTCTTTCAATAACCACTTCATGTAAGTTCTGCTGATTAATTAAGGTTAAATGCATGAAATAGCGGTTGATTAGCTGAAATCGAGTTTCTATAGCAAAATAGCATTCCAGTATTTTAAATGCATATCTTTGCTTTCTGAGAGTGTATTATAAAATCTTATAAATGTATGTGCATTTCTATATTGCTATTTACAATTAAGCCATTAAATTTCTATAAATAATGAAAATAATTACTGTAGCAGTTACTCAGTGGATTAATAATATGTAAATACAATTATTGGGAATGGGGCAAAAATTATAACTTAAACTATTCATATACACAATGCAAATATATTTCCTAATTTCTAAAGTTCAAGTAAGAGTTATTGTTTTTAAAACTGTAAATTATTTAATATGATATAAGCAATCTCTTGCATTAATGAGTAGGGCTGTTAAAATCAAATGTTGTTGATTATAATAAGTAATTAGCGATATAAAATGCTATTACATACGTGCTCGCTTATTTAGCAAATACATTACTTGAAAATTTCATAATAAATTGGAAATTAAAGGGATTGCTACGAACCCATTTCAGACCATGCTATATCACCTCCTTTGATAATCAGATCTGGCTTAGAACCAAAAAATGCAGGATTCCACAAAACAAGATCTGCCATTTTCCCTACCTAAATTTCAAATTTCAAGAAAAATTATTCTATTATACATTTATTCAGTTTCAGCCTTTTTTTAATTATAAATATAATGCAGTGTATAAAATGCATTGCAGAAATTTCAAACACTGATGAAATCTAAAATACTGATGTTTCAAAGTGAATATGACAGTTTAAATCTTGTACGCCTGACAAAGACCAACATGTCACAAAGCTAAAATTTACAGGAAATAAATTTAAAGGCTTTTTGCCTCTCTAATCAATATGTGGTATGATGCTTTTTATAAAGGAGATAGCCCTATTAATTAATGAAACTGGACTTAATGCCTTATACTCATTGTATTATAACGAAAATAAAATAAACTTACAACATTTTTCTACCATTGAAAAATATTGATGTAGTTCCTTTTACATCTGACATCCTTCTTCGAGAAGTCACCGAATGCAAATTCTTGAGAAGTTACCAAATTACCGTTTTTCTGAACACATAGTAGTGATAATTTGATCATTTTGAACCCATCCCAAAAATAGCCATACCACATTCAGAAATATTTGATGTATGGACCAATGATAGCTATTTCGTATCAAGATTAGTATCAGTTACTATTCACAGTAATTAGTAATTAAACGCCCACTTTCTAATGAAAACGGTGATGCGATCGCACTGGCCTCATCCCGAGAATTGTCATACATCATACAGAAATATTTGATGTATGGACCAATGATGGCTATTTTGTAACAAACTTAATATCTATGTTACTAATCACAATGGTTGATTATTTAAACGCCTAAATTCTAAGAAATTCGAACTAACTCAGAATTATTTTGGATCTCATTTATTGTTATTCATTACTTTCTTTTATGCCAAACATTATTGAATGCCATAACTCTAACATGCTTTAATGATTCAATGCTAAAATGAAAATACAAGAAAGTTGGTTTCAGTTAGGAACTTGCTGTTACCTCCACTTTCATAAAATATGTTGTAGGATTACATTTGGTCCAATTCTGAATTTTGCAACTTGTATAGAATAAATCTGCATTGGAAGTTCAAATTATATTCAATATAAAGTTCGATTATGATCTCTTACGTGATAATAACATTCTAAGAGATTTTGTAAGTTAAAAACAGTGTTCATGTTTGTAATAGTTGTAAAAAAACGATATGCAAGACTAAATGTGCTTGAAAAATGGATGAAATATGTAGTCCTAAAACATTTGATGATTTTTAGGGGGGGGGGAGGAATGGGAGAATAAAAAAGTCAGGTATATGTCTTTCTCTACCGGCTGATACACCCAATTTAAGAATCAGAACTGAAATAGCTATTGAATCAACTCCTCTAGGCAAATATGAGAAAAATTAATTAACCGGAAATAATAATTAGCAAATATCTTACTTCTATAGATCCAACCACGTGCGATATACCTTGGGCTATGGCAGGATTGATAGTGTATTTGGCGATATATCGCTTCACGCGAAAGTTGTCGTTGTTGCTAGAATCTTCCGGAAGATGCCCTCTGGCTATTTTCATGTGGTCTGCCGTTTGCCAAGTACGGCAAATTACTTCCGAGACTCGACCCATTGCCTGTAAATTTAATTTATGTTACCATAAAAAAGTTAATATATTAATCAAAGAATTTGGCATAGATAGGAACAGTGACTGTCTGACCTATTCCTCCAAAAGATCAGAAATATTTTGTTTTTGTACATGCTGTGTAGCTTTCAGAATTCTTTATCTTATTAATGCAAAATGCCCAACAACATTGTTTCGATATCGTCATAACATTAGCTATTATTCAGCATACTGTACAACTTGGAGAAATAGTACAATATCTTGTGCTAATAAGGTAGTTATTGTTAAAGAACTATTTTTATTTATAAAAAAAATCCAAAATTTATATAAATTGCTTTCTTTTTCACTATAATGACACTTATAGCTGAAATATAAAGGACTACATTAGCAAAAGGAATCTTTTTTTTATTATAATTTAAAATGCATAAATATTTTTTTGAAATGAGATCGTTAGTGTTTAGATGTAATAGAAGCACTGTATGATGACATGAAATACAGAAAAGATCATACCATAGAATACTTACGATTTAATATTTTAAATCTTGTTTCACTACTAGTCGCCTTTGGCTATTAATTAATTCTGAGGATGTTGGTTATATTTCATTTCATTTAAATCGTTTAGATATAACTTCGTGTTCATGATTCCATCAAATTGTCAGACATGATATTTTAAGAAGTGTTATTTCAATTGCCTTATATTTATCTCATCTAAAAGGTATGGTTTAAAAGGGAGCATTAATATTAGTTAGATTAACTAAAATAAATCTAAATTATGCATAACTAATGAAAAACATTCCTTCCCTTTCAAAAGGCTACCCGGAGGGACCTCCATAGAACTTTCTCGCGTACTTTCTAATAAACTTGTTATACCAGAGAGTGCCTTGCATGACACTTAATTGCAGTAATTACAAAATACTTTTTGGCATGATTTTAGAATTTTTACTGAATCTATCGTATTATTTTTGGCAAATTTATTTTTTGGTGATAAATCCTTGACATGTGGTTAATTGTACTCGAAAACCAAATTTGCGCTTTAGACACGTTTTTCTCAATCGATTAAAACAAAAATTTGGCCCAAAACTGCATTTATAGTCATAATAACCCATATACCTAATTTGATATTATATTTTCAAATTATCGCATTTACAAGTTTCTGAAAATATAAACCGACAGATAGTCAATCCGTTGTTGGTTTTGTTTCAAAATTAGACAGGTGTCTACACTATAGATGTTAAATCTATACCCTGAATTTTACCTATCTAGCTCTTTTCGTTCTATAGTTATCGTGTTAACTTATATTTGGACAGACGGACTTCCTCTGAACAGATTTTACTCAAAATTTGAAGTAAAGATCATTTGTCAAATTTCAATCGTTAAGATCAAAGCGTTTTTGAGGTATCTTTGTCACAAGCAGGCAGACAAACGGACATTTTCCATAAATGTCTTTTTCGAACTCGAGGGGATCTAAACCGTGTACATCCGTTAAAATCTGGAATTCGAATTTTTTCACGATTATTATATTTTTTTGTATAGTACGTATAATTAAGGTAAAATTAAAATAAAATCTTTTCAATGTTAAGATTAACCAATCCACTAAAAATAATGAGGAAAAATACTACACAAGATTTTTTTTTTTTAATTCTACAAAGAAATCAATACAAAAATAACCACATAAAATCTTTTCTGTTGAGATTTCTATCAGGTTTTATAGAAGCCATCCCATTTCCCACACTAAGAATCCCAATACCTACAAGTAAACGAAAGACTATAAAACTCTCGACTAAGACATCCTCGTCACCTTGTAACAACTTGAAGGCACAGTAAAAGTAAATCATTGTGTGAAGCTTCGCCTAATCGAAGTGCCCTTAATTCAATTAATCCGTTGGGCAATAAATTACCGCTGTTCGCCAACGACGGAATCTAATTTATGCAGTCCAGTCAATTAATCTGCGACGGACAACGCTGTTGGGTTCTTTCCCGTTTAGTGCTGCAGTGCTCGGATTTTTGGAGAGGATATTAAAATCTGAGCTTTGATTATTACCGGAATTCCATTTTTTTTATTTGATTAGGGGAATGCAGATTTTTTTTATCACTAATTTTTTCTAGAAAGGGCGTTTTTTTTAAATTTCTCGTATACGTAGTACATAGGAAGAAGTATTGTGATTGCTTAAAATTTCGAATTCAAGATTTTAACGTATCTCCATGTTTTAGACTTCCCTGATTTTAACAAACTCATTTTTGAAAAATGTACTTCTGTCTGTCTGCTACAAAGATAACTCAAAAATGCTTTAAGCCAGAAGTATGAAATTTGGTAAACTGTCTTTAGACCAAATTTGCTGATTTCTATAAAATTTTGTGCAAAATCTATTCAGAAGAAATCCGACTTTCGAATATAATTTGGCACAATAATTACAAATTGAAGACAGCTAGATATGAAAAATTAGGTGCACAGATTTAAAACCCATGTTGTAGACATCTCTCAAATTTTGAACTAAATCCAACTACAGGTTGACTGTCTGTCGGTCCGTATATTCAGAAACATGTAAACTCAGACTTAAATATATTGTTACAAACCTGCAATTCGGCTTCCCAGCATAGTTTGTTCCATCAATAGAAAGAAAGTTTTACATTCGTCTGAATGGGACTAGCGCGTCGGAGGTCCCAGAGCTTGGCGACCATTTGGCGACTTGGCGACAAATTTGGCGACTTTGGCGCCAAAATAGATAATACCCGAAACTTCGAGAATTTTCCCGATCCGTCCAGTAGGAACCGAGATACGCCTCGAACGTTCCTGATTGGTTGAGAGGCTTCTAGCCCCGCCTCCTGAGACCTATAAAAGGAAGCGAACGCCACTGCCAGAGGAGACGACGAAGCCAGTAGTCGGAGTGGTCGAAGAAGAGTAAGCGGAGACGACGGAGTAGTCCGAAGACGGAGCGGAAAAGCCAGTAGTCGGAGAAGTAGAAGACGGAGTAGTCGGAAGCGACTGAGTCAAGCTAGTGCTGAACTGAGCTGTGCGCTACTGTCTGCAGTAGATTCTGGTTGTATGCTGCTGTGTGTGCTGTTGTATGCTACACGTCTCGGGTGAAGATAATCGTCTTCTGTGCTGTATATAGTTGACGCTTTTGTGCTGTCCTGTGTGTCTTCGTGTAAATAAACGTCGTTATTTCTTTTTCCATTGCCGTCTGATTATTGAGTGTTCTCCACACCATATAACTTCCACTATCCAAACTAACCCCGGTAAAGAAAATTTCGTAACAATATCAAATTTGGTATGTTATTTTGTTACCGCATGCACAGTTTTGTGTCAAATTTTTCTTTCAATCGATTGTGAATAACGTATCTAGAATACAATTTGACTATAGTAACGCCTGCCAGGAATTATTCGCTATATAACTCACCAAGGATGACTCTGTAGATTCAATAAAAATGCTATGCATAGAGAGAGCATTTGTATATATTGTCAATTGATGATGTTTTATACACTTTTATGATGTTTTTACTTTCTTCTATACAAAAAGAAACTATTATAATAATCATCGAAAACTTCGAACTCGACAGTTTAACAAATCTACATACTTAAAATCTTACATATTTTTAGAATCATGTCTGTTTGAGCACATTAAGAAACACTTTGAGGTGTGTCGATAAAATTTGGTATGTATGCTTTATGTCAAATTGTAGACCATTCACAGGAAGTCTGCCTATCTGGTCTTTCTAGTACTAGTGAACACGGTAATTCCAAAACATATAGAGGTGAATGAATAAAATTTAGTACATAGGTTTATTATCTAAAATATAGTTTGCCAATTTTGAAAAAAAAAAAATCTGTCAGCAGTCTGAAAGTCTATCTCTTCCGTACATTTGCATGCATGTAAAAACCATAACTCGAAAATTCAATTTAAATAAAAATTTATATGTAATTTTATTATTAATGGTGCAGATCCGAGTCAAATTTTGATATGAAATTTTTTTAACAAAACAAAAGTTAAATTTTGATTTAGTTAAGAAAGAAGCTTCCAAAAGTTCGTAGTCACTCTTCTTAACTATACCACGAAGCACAAAAGGTTCATGTGTGAAATTTGAAATAAAAATTTGAGAATTTGTTATGATCACGTCCTTAAGTAAGGTATACAATTTTATGTAAAGATACGGGCATTTTGTTTTGGAGATAAGACCTTTATTAGAGAGAATACGGAAAAAGTTTCAGGAAAATCACTCCGCTGTTTGTGAAATATTTCCTTTCTATATAGCTAGTCGTTCTTACTAACGATTTTCAAAATAGATGACGTACTTTCAAATATTATATTATATAGTTAATCGGAATACTTCATAAGTAATTAAATGGAATACTATTTACCTGAGAATCCGATGACATGATACTGATTGCTCCCATATCATGCAAAACATCTTCAGCTGCAATCGTCTCTGCTCGAATTCTGGATTCAGCGAATGCCAAATCCTCTTTCAAATTCCTGGAAATTAATTCCATTCAGTCATTATAAAATATTTATTAATCACTATTAAAAACGGATACACTTTAAAGAAAGTCCATACACGTCTGCAAATCCAATAGTTCTGGAGGGGCGATCCAGCCTTCAGGACAAGTTACTCTTAGAATGCATCGTATAACCATTTGATTACATGTTTTTATTTACATTTATAAGCTTCACACAACTGTTCCAAAGGGTGAAAATGAATGTTTATTTTGGTTTAGTTATATTTACTTCCTGTTTTAAAGCAGCACTAGAGCTATTTTAGGACGGACCTCAAAATTTTGAACCATGGTCAGATGACGTGGATGACACTTAAGATATTGCCGCATTGAAGAAACACTGTCGAATCTCCATGGCCGAATGGTCATGGCACTGGTCTTGTGATCAAGAGACCTGGGTTCGAATCCCACTAGAGACACTGAGATTAATGGTATATGTAAATACTTAATTCCTTGATTTTATGTTTTCCTTTATTTCATGTTCCAGAAGATACTGGACATTTCTTTAGTTTACGACAAGTGTTCTGGACTTTTCTTACTGTCTCCAAAAGAGTATTCTGGAACTTTCTCTGCTTATATAAAAGCAGAAGATTTGTCAGTTACTGTATTCTGAGTTCTGTTAATAAACTGGTTTAGCTCTACCTCTTGTGTGCGTCATTGAGTCCAACACTAGAAAATCTACGTGACAATATCACCCCCTCTCTAATCTTGCACACCAGCGGGAAGACGTTTTGCCCCGAAGGATTTAACGCGCACCAGACCCGTTTACACGATCGTTTTCCAATAGAATCGGGCTCGAACCTGAAACCCTTTGATTCCGAAACAGAGAGCTTACCACCAGACCACGGCGGTCGCAATGAATGTTTGAAATCATATTTTAAAGCATTCTTCATAAACATTTGTAGAAAAGACTGAATTATGGAAATAGCTGTTCTGTAATTAGATTTAAATTGGAAACTAAAAAATACCAAAATGACTGTTGTATGAATAATTCTACCATTAAAAACCTATCCAATTTTTTTTTTTGCATTATAAAAAATCTATTTTGGAATAATGGGACTTTTATTTTTATTGCAGAATTGTTATAATGTTATTTGTGCCGCTTTAATATTGTTTAATTCATTATGTAACCATTTGGAACATTATTTTTTTTAATTTTACAAAAAAATTAATTAAATTTTTTTAATAATTTTACTACATTTATGTAATTATTCAAAACACTTTATTTTAAAAAAAAATGCAAGTCATGCATTCTAGGTTTAATTTCACGGCGAACCCAAAATAAATAGTGGAGGCTGGGTAAAAATGATGCCTGTCATCATTATTGCTCATCATTTGTCAAGAGATAAAGAATTCTGAAATAGTTTTTTTTTATTTGCTGATTTGAAATTCCATATATGTATGAAATTCGTTCGAAATGGCTAAATACGAACATAATTCACCTGTAAATTCTTTTATGTTCGATAAAAACTTGATAGGATTTTGTTTGCATGCAGCTAGCGGCAAATTAGAAGGCGTTGTCCACACTTGCTTATTACAGTTTATTGATAGCTCTTGAACAATACGCCTCGAAGATGAGTACCGATTTTAACGCCATCTTAACGTAGATATGAAAAAAAGTTTTATTCCAAGAAAAGATTTAAATATATTCAGATATTCATATTTTCGTAATTTTTCAACAACTTACATCTAGACTATATAAAAATGTCATGTGAAATCAGTTTTCAAGTGTTTTGACACTACTGCAAGTATCACCACAAATTATATAATTTGTAATCCCTGGCAATTCCAAATAGTATGGCCTAAGTAATCTGCATTTAATAATTAATAGATTAACACAAGCTGTATCATTTGCGTAATACACAAATGCATAAACTCTAATACACAAAATACATAATTTAAAACTTATTATTTCCATTAATTATTTAATCAATCTACATATTTAAAATAATTGCCAAGGTCAAAGAATCAGTCCTCCAGGCCCAATTAATGAATTGATTTAGACAATATTTATTTCAAATGAAAGGTCATAGTCCCCGATATATCAAGGACGGACATCAGCCTCCCCTTGTTCCTACCTTGCAAGATAAATTTGAAAAACAATTCTGTCTTAAGAATCTTAATATCCTTTATAGGGAAAAATGCGACAAAACTCCCGAGCTTCAGCCATTGTAACAAATTACTCAATTTTAATTTCACATGAAGGTTTATTAATTCTAAATTTACCATCAGTGGCCATCCTTCAACCTTAACGCTCAGCATATTCAAAAGATATTACAAAATTAAGCTGTAAACTTAATAAAAAAAACGTTAAGAGATACTAACTATTAAACTATGTTCTACTAAAATATTTAATGTTTAATTTTTACCAGCTGCATATTTGAAAACAATATTTTGAATGCTATCTACTTTAAACTGGATTCTAATACCAGCTATAGATTTTGCTCTGGGCAATACTACATAACAATGGTAATGTGAAAATGTTGTACTTTGATCCTTAATAATCAGATCAACTTTGTCAAAACTCTTTTTTTTTAATAAAAGCTTTTTAAAATTTTAAAGCTTATTTTTATTTGAACTTTATCTTATCTTTATTCATAACATGTTTCTCCACTTCTCATGATAATAATTACTTTAATAAATAGATAATTCGCAAAAATGAAATTAAAAATTCAGACATATTAGAATACGTCAAAAACTGTGTAAGAACTTCTACTCACTTGTCCAAATGATGGCATACGAGCAACATATCGAGATGCTCGTCTACTGTGTTTCGAGTATATGGTCTAGTCGGATTTGTTGACGAAGGAATGCAGTTGGGTTCGCTGCAAACTCGAATTATGTCGGGGGCATGGCCTCCACCAGCTCCTTCTGTGTGGTACGTGTGAATTGTACGCCCACCAAAAGCTTCGATTGTTTGTTCCACACAAGCCGATTCGTTGAGTGTGTCAGTGTGGATTAAAATCTAACAGAAAGAAACATCAAATTTTTACTTGTGCAAATCACTTTTGTTCATCTGAGCCTGATACTCAAGCATTGGAACAAATCAAAACACATTTGGCTTAGAGGAATGTAATTTAAGCTAAACTTTTGTCTCGGTAACAGATTATATATTATATAAATTTATCGGTAATTAAGTCAAAATTGCGTGATAAGAGGCATTTCAGGATGACATGGTGGTGCATTGATAACCACCATAGTCGTTTCAATTTCGAACGAAGCATGTAAATGTTTACTCATTGTGTCTTACAAGTGTCATATAATATGCAGGATATGCAGGATAGAGTATCATCCAAATAAGCAATGGTTCTTGATGTGACGCTCGGTTTGTGCTCCAATAATTCCTATATGTTTTCTATGAAAGAAAGATCTGGTGATCTCGAATTGCAAAATTATATATCGATAAACCGTAGAGAATGCTAAATTATATATTCTCAACAGTTGTCCACACACAAAGAGTTGCGGGGGTAAGCTCTAAACAGATGTGGTAATGAATAACTTATTTTCTCCGTACAGAGAGATGTGGGAACGATCTCTAACTTATTTTCTCCGCAAAAAAAGAGGTGGGGGCACGAGCTATATCTTATTTTCTCTTTAAATAAGAGATGTGGGAACGAGCTATAACTTATTTTCTCCGTAAAAAAGTAGTGGGAACGAGCTCTAGCGTATTTTCTCCATGAAAAAGTAGTGGGAACAAGCTCTAACTTATGGAAAACATCCTCTGAAATAGTGATCAATTAGTGAAGGCCCTTGAACATCCTCTCATACTATCCAATAAATTTTTTATCACCCTCCACTTGCTTAAAATTATATACCTTAAGTAAGGTAGTAAATACCTTGCATGACATTCGTGAAAGACAGTTACGAAATATGCATTTTTAGAATGTATTTAACATTATTCATTCTATCTTGAGGATATGTATTTTTGTGCATTTTCTGACAACAAAGTTTGACATGGAACTACAGCTGTAATTACAAGATAGTATATCTTAATTCATTGGCTCATTGCGTTCATTGGCTCATTGCGTTAGTTCTTAATTCATTGGCTCATTGCGTTTGCCTGCATTCTAAAGTACAGATAAATAGATAGTCAACTTTTTAACAAATTTTGCTCAAAATTTGATTTTAAAAACCATATTTTAGTTGCTGAACCTGAGTATTAAATTTTGTTACTTTAGCTATTTACATTTTGTAGTCATTCAGTACTATTGTACTCGAACAACAAACCAGACAAACTTTTATTGAATAGATTTCGTTCAGATTTATAAAAAGAATCTTCAAATTTGATTGCGAGACCATATACCAAATTCCATGCGTTTAGCTCGAAGCATTTTTGAGTTGTCGTATTAAAAAAATATATATATTTTTAAAAAATGAGATTTTCAGATTTGGGGAAGTTGGAAATATGGAGATTCGTCAATCAATTTTAATTTAGGAAGAAAAATCCAATGCAAATGTCCAAGATTCGTTATAATAAGTTTTAAAAAATTCTCTTCCATTATTTGTCCACATATTTTCTATCTACCTTGCCCATTCATTTTAATGTTTATTAAAGAAACTCAGTTTATACTTTTTATATATGAAATATGCATAGATAAAAAGCAAAGCATATTTTTATATAATTATACACTTTATATATGAAAAATGCATATATTTATGCAAAGTATATTGCAACCGTGGAGAAAATTCAACCTCAAGATATTTAAGGATTCTTATGTTTCGCATCCATCCCAGTTCTGAAAACGCATTTATATAATGTCTTTCTCTGCATGACTGAACACAGAAACTCAAAATGCTTGAGTTACATAAAGTGTGGTGTCTAGTCTTATCTTTAAATCAGATCTTTAAATTTTTATTGAACTTTGGACTAAATCTATTCTCTAGCAATTTGTCTGTTTTTTGAAATAAAAAGAAAAGAACTGATGAATAACACTTGGTGCTTAAGTTTAACATCTAAAATGTAATTTCATAACAAATTTCAAACCAAATCTTTTAAAGCATTGACTACCTGTTTATTTGTATATTAAAGTGCATAAAAATACAGTGATTTAGACAAATGAAATTTGGCATGTGATTATCTTGCAAAAAGCGTAAATTTGTTACTATTTTGATATTAATCTATTTAAAAGAATATGTCCATGATCTGTATTTGTTTCTTTCCTTTGTAATTAAACAGTAAATACTTTTATTGGGGACACTGTCATTCTACTATTGGGGGGTGGGGCTATTCCTATTGGGCCTTTCTCCCATTCCTGCTAGAATTAAAAAAATCTGAACACTAATGACATTTTTAATCTTAAAAAAGATCAAACATTTTTCTTCGAAGTAAGGGGTGTGAAACTTCATTAAGGATAACATAAATGTGCGGGGGGAGGGGGTAGAATACTCCTCTTGTGCCTTTCTCTAGTTCCTGCGAGAATAAAATATCCGAGCACTTGTGATGTTTTCGATCGTAACCAAGACCAAAAATTGCCCTGTGACACTTCATAATGTAAGGGTCTGGGAGGGAGAAAGTTATACTCTTCTTGTGCCTTTCTCCGATTCCTGCGAGAATAAAATTCAGATCATTCATGACGTTTTAGATCTGACCCAATACCAAAAATTGTCTTGCGAAGGAAGGTGTGTGACACTTCATTAAGGATAAAGTGAATTCTGTCGACTAGGCTGAAGCGAGGAACCCACTTTTGGGTTGTTTTTCGGAGGTAGAAGGCTTCCATTGAAAGAAATGATTAAACATTGTTGTAGGAAATAATTTAACTCAATAATATTTATTCAAAAGTAAGTCTTCAATCCAATTTAAAATGTTAACTTTTTGAAGTTATATGAAAAAGATGATGTTTACAAATACGCAGGCAAATAATGGTCAAAATTACTAATAAAATGTAATAGCTCATTAAAGGACACTTCAAAACATCCATTAAATGGTGCCATTTTTCTTTTTCAGTTGATCAAATGAAAGATAAACGACTATCAAACAAAAATAATTTTTCTTTAAATATAAATGCATTTATAATTCTGATTATAAGATAAATAAATTTAATTTTTACAAAATAATTAAATTCGCTAATTAATCCTTTTGGAACAAATATCTTTATTCATTTTAACAATGTCATAAAATAAATAGATTGAATTTTTACAAAATAAGGAAATTTTTGAATTAATCCTTTTGGAACAAATGTTTTTATTCAAAAACTTTTAATTATTTTTATAATAAAGTTGGCAATACCTGAATATCCAATTCATCGGCAACTGTTAGAGCGCAATCAATGGCCGCAGGTGTTGATCCCCAGTCTTCGTGAAGTTTCAGACTTCCGGTTTAGGGATAAAAGAAAGAATAGAAATGAAATTAATGTTAATCAAGCATTGAAGGAATAAATCAATGAATATAAAGTAATGTTACTATTAATTCTTGCTTAGAACAAATATTTATAGAAATATATTATTTATACACTTCCATATGGTTTCGAATTTAAAATGACAAATGATTTCAGCGTTGAATTATAAATATGCAGAAAACAATGCAGACGATAATTATTCATTTAATTTATGCTTGAAAAACGTTCTTGCCTATTTAACTTTGAAATTTGTTTTTAAAATTATTTGAGAAATTTTAACAATTTCAATAAGATTTAAAGTTACACAAAGATACTGTATATGAGAAAAATTTTAAGTAGTATCTTTATAGGATGTCCATCTACTGCTACTATACATTTTTCAAATAATTTTTACTAGTATTATAAGCTTATGGTACATAGAGGTCAAAATCATCAGACCATTCTTGAATAGAATCTTAAATATATGTTGCCGGCGAATTTTCTAATTTGGTATTTTATATAATGATCAGATAGTTTTGGAAAAAATATTGCTTCATAGATATTATCCCAAATACTCTAAATAAAGCGAAATGACAAACAGCCGAGAAGAAAATACATCGCTATTTCATTTCAAATATCATACGATAAAAGATAAAATTAAGTGCACTTCAGAATGAAATTATTTTCTTGATGCAACAAAAAACTTCATATTTTATTTTGATTTTTAAAAAAATATTAAAAGCCTTGCATTGTATAAATTCCATTTTTTTATACAGCTTGAATAAAAAGATGTTTTAATGGCACTCTTACTTTTTTTAAAAATAACATTTGTATTTCTGCAGAATGCATGTTTTCTGCTTAAAAATTTATTTATGAATTATTTTCATACTTTTTCGAAAAATCAGTTGTAATTCAGTAAATCACTTAGATGTTACATATAACGACTAGCAAAAGTATATAATGTATTCAAACATTTTACACTTTGAATAAAAATGTTCAGTTACTTTGTAAAGTGCTGGCTGGCATTCCATAGATGGCTAGTAACAAAAATATATAATAAATTCTAATTTTTAATGCTTATTAATTTATTTCTCTTTTAACCACTTTATTTCCAACTTCAAAAGCGCTTTTATTTTTAAATTTCTGAATAAAGTAGGCTTCTGATTTTCGCCAAGTTTTTTTAAAAATCTAATTTCGATAACTTCTTAACGTGAAGCTGCCGTGTCACTTGAATATTACACGTCTAAAATAAATCCTAAATCAGCTATTTTTCAGGAACAATTTCTTCTTGAATGCATAAAAACTTTGAATGAGTTCACACGTTTTGTTTCTTTATGCCTTGATAACAGTTCTGAAAACACGGTACTGAATCTCTTAGTAATGATTCTTCCGAAAAAAGAAACGTAAATCGTCTCTAGATGCAAATTTTTTGCCTGACAAACAAAATAAAGTTATCGGAAGGATATAGTGACTAATCATTTAACAGCCTGCCTTTATTTTTATTGGCACAGAAATCGTCCTGTGGATGAACTGTGAAGGAAATCCATCAGATCAGATTGTGGAAAACAACGCTTGTCTCCAGAAGAAAACATAAAGTATGTATAAGAAAAGTGAGGTGATAGCTTAGGTGAGGCTTAAATATAAAAACTCAAAACACAAATAAATCGAATGTAATAATAGCGATCAGAGAGCAATTAGATAGCTCGATTCATGATCAACACTTCAAAAAAATTCATTTCGCTCTTATCAGCAACTGCGCTTATGAGACTCAGCAAAAGAGTTTTGAATTCTCTAGAAGGATATCGTATTTCGTATCTTATAGAATATTATATGATTTTTATATTCTTAACAACTTTTATCAACAAATTCGTCGTCAAGATCAGAAGTCATTGGCCTGACATCTACTCAACATCCAAGTAGAATATATGTTTTTCCCCTCATAATGAGAGTAACTAGGCAAGAGAGATAAGATTATAGATTAGCGACAATATATAAGTTTTCATCCATATGTGGGTGCGTACGAATAAGACTTTTTCAAATCAATTTTTCCAACTCGATAAATAGAATAAGCTCCATTTTGACTTGAACTTAAGACAAGTATATTGTAAAAAGGGAGAAACTCACACAAGTTCATGGACGGCTCATCCAGCTCAAGGGATTTGAAATGTTTTATTTCCTCACGATTCCTTTACTAAGTAGGCGAGTAATTGCTTTATGATGAAGAAAACAGTTTGTATTATTAGAGATTTTTTTTTCCTTTGGGAGGAAAATGTTGACGCATCTACCATTCTTTGGAAGAATTTGTGATTCTACTTATTATTAAAACATTAAGGCATATGTTTAAGTTTTAATGTTCTTAGTTCTCTGAAAGGTTGATTGTTTCTCTGAAGTATCTCGACTTTAACACAGGTTATAGGTTTCACAGAATAAAAGTCTAGATTCCACAGAACATAAGCCGTGTAGACTTATAAGAAGCCGAAATTTTTACTTTACACAAAAAGACAATTTTCCGTCGGATTCAGGCTTGGAGATAGAAATGTTCTTAAATTTCTAATTTAAATTTGGCTATTTTTAATAAAAAGTAGCTATAATCATACAGACTCTGAATAACTGTACAGATAAAAGTATTTATTCAGTTTTATTTTACTGATAAAGATTATTTTTCAAAAAAAGAGTTATAAATTAGTACATTTGTTATTTAACTATTGCTAATAAAATATGGAACCTTCAATATTTTAAATTGGAGTTAAAGATTTCGATTAGAAATAAAGATTATAAACTAAAAGTAAAGGCTTTTTTTTCTTTCAATAAAAAATCTGTCTGAAAATTTAAAAAAAATGGAATTTGATATAAAAAAGGCTTTAATATGAATTATTTCCACTAAATTTTTTAATTTGCTAAATTTAATGAAAAAATGATAGAAAAGGGAATTACAAATGTTAAACGGCTTTGTATCTTCAGACTAAAAATATCCCAGGCTAAGAAATTTAATTTGACATCAGTTTTCCAAATAAAATATTAGACAATTAAAATTAACGATACATAAAAAGTTGCCTGTTATATAATTAACAAAGGATTTAATATCTGGGTCCATGTAAGAAAGTGTAGAAACATAAACATATAAATGATGAAAATTGCTTTCCTCTCAGAAATTAGAGTTTTTTTATTGTTCTTTTTAGAAAATTCTTCGAAAAAACATAATTATCTTAACTATATAACTAAACTAGAAAGTGGAGAGAAAAAACTGATATAAAATTTCTATTATGCAGAATATTCCAAAAAATTTAATTTACATCGAAAAGAATTTCACTTAACTTTTTTAGAGTAAAATATACGTTCTTAAAAAAATACATTTTTTAGCTGAGAACAATAACGGTATGCGGGAGTATGTGGGGTGGTGGACTTGATTCAAACAGATGTTACTCTCTGGAAGCACAAAACAGCATAGCCCTTATGAGATTAAAAACCTTTTAGAGATGAAAAACTTGAATTAGTTATCAAATTACGAAAAAGTGATGCCACTAAAAGAAGTAAATTCATTAAAAATAAGTGCACAGCTGTCACTTAAGTATTCTTAGGAATAGCGCTAATGATTAAGAACCAATATTTCTATAAAGGAAAAAAAGATAAATTGGAGCTTTTAACGCACGTAAAGTTCCAAAAAATTCAAAACAATTTTTTCTGAGAACTAATGTTGTACAAAACGCAAAAATAATTTTTTTCCCCTATAGAGGAAATTGAAAAAAGCAAACTAATTTATACCAGTACTTGTATCGAAAGTGTTGTCCAATTTGTAAAGATTTCTTCATTACACGAATTATGAAATGGTAAAATTGAGATTTTCTACTTCATTTAAATTTTTCTTTAATTCACTAACTTCTAATAAAATTAGATATTCATTTGTATCTATGTATAGTATAAAATGAAGACTCCTGAAAGCGTCTGTAAGTTTG
Organism: Argiope aurantia; assembly: GCA_026543865.1. NCBI lineage: Eukaryota > Metazoa > Arthropoda > Arachnida > Araneae > Araneidae > Argiope > Argiope aurantia. Next base: position 124,548 of record JAPMOR010078957.1, read on the forward strand.
AAAGAGAAAAACTTGAGAAATACATGACTGAGATCGGAGATAATTGTAACATTTTTGTAAGGTATTTATTGGGGAAGATTTTAGTATATAAAAGTCATATCAAAATAAAAAAAAAAGTTTTATAATTGCGATTTTAATTATTTTCCTACTATGATTCGCGCAAGCGTAAAGCAGCAGTATTTGGGCTTTGCACTTACCCACGCATGTGCGAAAACCTCAAACTGCGCATGCGCAAATGTGTGACATACAAGCTGCGGTATGCATATGCGATACATTTCTTTGTTTACGTCTGCTTTTAACCAGTGATTTAAAACTCATTATCCCCCACCAAATAAAGGAAGTCCAATCTTTTTTTATCATAATGCGCATGAAATGTTAAAACCCTTCGTTTGAAGAGCGATAATGAAAATGCAGAAGAAAGAAACGTTTGGTTAGTGAATATCAGAGTTAAAAAATGTCCACACTTAGGAAAGGAGAATCTTCTGTTCAGCGAAGTAACCGTCACTCTTTAAATCGCACTGCAATTGAATTATAGAGGCAAAAGGAATCAGACTTGAGTTTAATTTTTCCTCTTGGATGTTATACCACGGGCAACGCTGTGCGGGTACTGCTAGTATAACATATTTGCAGGTAAATAACTAAAATAATATTTTTTTTCAAGTTATAGCTTTGAAACAATGTATATTTTAAAAGCACTATGATATATTCATAGTTTTGCCAATATTCAATCAATATTCGCTTGATTTTTTTTTTTTTTTTTTTTTTTTTTTTTTTTTTTTTTTTTTTACTCTAGTGCGTTTATAAAAAATTTAGTTAATTGTTATATAGTTTATTTGTCTTATATCATGTTTGTAAAGATGAAACATTATAAATTGATTTTCCATTCACATTTTTATAGTCTAGAATTTTAAAATTTTGAATACTTGTGTAATTTTTATCATAATACATTATTTTAATTTTTTCAGAATTTCGCTATCATTTTATTGATTAATTTAATTTAATTTTGATTTCATAATCTTGTAGAGCTACCCGATAATAAATCTGAGTAAAAGTTGAATTCAAGATTCCATAATATTTACAAAATTCAATTTAAAATTAAAAAGTGGAAAATAATAATACAAATAAAAAATTTTCTTTTATATACACCAACAAAAAAGTATTTTCAAAACTGATTTTATTAATTCACTTAGGAGAATAAGAATCACTTTTATTATTTTTCGAATTAGAAATGAAGAATAGTGACAATAAGAAAGACGAAAATGGTGCTATTCAAATGTGGATATAAATATAGTTTTTAGATGCTTTTTGTTAGAAGCTTTTGCTTTAAAATAATAAAGAAATTTTCTGAAGCTTCTGTTTAAAAAAAATCGCTTGATCTGAGTCTGTGGTAGAAATTAAATAAATTTTAGTAGAACTTTGTTTCTACTACTAAACAATTATGAACAAATTGTTTGCAGTGTTGCCATAAGTTAGTATGAAATAAATAATGAAATAAGAATCCGATATTTTCTTAGAAATAGCTAAATCACTGGCACTTTATTTATAAAGAAAGTTGTCAAAACTTTTTTAAATAATTGAAATTCTTCATGTGAAATTTGCTTTATAAAACTTCAGAAGGTAATGGAAATACTTTATTTCTAATTTTGAGAAATTGATAAAAACAGAGTATGAAGAATATTAATTATCGTTTGTCATAAGACTTGAGTACACAAGATGCCCCGAAAGGTCAATTTCTAACTTTAAAAATAGATCTAACATATATATTTTGATACAAAAAAATGTGTATTCTCATAAAGGGCATATTATATTTTTTTTTACTAATTTTGGAGAAAGGATAAACTTGATGAATATACCTGTACAATATAATATGTGAGTATGTATAAATGCATCTAAAGGTTTAATTATTTTTAAAATTATATCAATGTTGTTAATAACGCGCTTAATTCGGTTGAAAAAATATCTTTTGGAAGGTTGTTCTAAAAACAATTTGAATTTCGTGTAATTAAGAATTTTAATCTTTTTTTTACTTATATTGTTGGTAAAATAACTGAAGTAGTAGACAAAAGCATTTATAATCGCACATAATACTTTATATAAAATAACTATTTTCATTATAATTCATTAATAAATGCTTTACCTTATGTAAAAGAAACATATGCTGCATAAATAAATGAGTATTGTCTACAAGAATTGTATTATCCAATATTTAAAATTAAAATTTACATAAATTTGCCTGGACAGGAGGGCAAATTATCCAGGAATGAGGCAAATTAACATATAAATATTTCACCATTTTTATCCAATAAAATGAAAAGGGAATTTTATCCAATAAAATGAAAGATGTTTTGAGTATCCTCTATAAATGTGTGGATTTCTCTTAGAAATTAAGACTCCAACTTCATTAAAATCAATAGGAAAATCTTCAATTTCACATCCAAAAACTGCATAGTAACTTCAAAAAATTCTACAAGTATTTTTCTCTATTACCAAATCGTTTACTTGTAAAGTGATCAAAAATATTAAATAGGTCAATATCAAATCGAAGAAAACATCTACAATACATATTGTTTTCTGAAGTTTCGAATAATAAAAAACTACTTGAATTTTTAGATTAAGCTTCAAAAAATATTGACATCATATAATATTGAGATTCTTTATTTATTCCTTTCAGTATCGATTTTCTATTAATAAATATATTTGAAAATACAACGAAATATTTTCTTAAATAGATGGAATAAGTTTTGTAAATTAAACAAAAAATTTATCTTTTTTGGTAAAATAAGTATTGGACACTACATTTTCCTCACTTTTTGTTATGTATAATAATAAGATCTCCCCCCAAAAAAATGGTTGACCTTTAACATCAAGCAGGTGAATGCAACTGCTACAGTGCGCGAAAAAAGTATAAGGACAAAATGTAATTGCATGAAAATATGCTTTATTTCCATTTCACCTAAATGAACTTTTTATATTTCTTACTTCTGCTGCATAATTTTGTGATAACACTTATACCACATAAAAAACATAATTTAGCTTCAAAATATTGATTTTACAAAATTTAACATTAAAGGAAATACGGAAAAAATTATAAGGACAAGTTCTAAAATACTTTAAAAATGTTTCAATAAGCAAGAAAACTACCTTTTTTTACAACCACTTGAATAAGCCGAGAGGTCATAGATCCTGAAAGATCTTTTAAAATGTCCACAGATATTTTTTCCCAAGCGTCTTTGATAGCGACGACAAGATCTTGTGTACATTGATACTGTGTGCAATTTTTATAAGCTTCTCGGGCTAGAAGTCCCCATAAGTTTTCGATTGGATTAAGATCGAGACTTCTCGCCGACCAATCAAGTAAATTTATAGAATTAGCTTCAAACCAGAGTCTTGCACTCGTAGAAACATGTATCAAAGCCTTATCCTGCTGAAAAATATAGTCCCCTGAAGTAATTAGTGGCGCTTCAGGTAATAAATTTTCTCTTAACATATCAACATACCTGTCTGAATTCATTTTACGGTTGATAAATACAATTGAAGTGGTTCCATTTGCCGCAAAAGCGCCCCATACCATTACCGAGCCACCACCATATTGACGCCTGGAAAACACTTCCTTGGTCTTTCGCAGATCATACCAAAAATAACGAAAACCATCAGGTCCATCAAGATTGAACTTTTTTTCGTCCGAAAAAATTACATCAGCGCACTTTTGACCAAGAGAAATGTATTTTTTGGCAAAGTAAACTCTTCTTTTCTTATGATGATTTGTAAGAGGGGGGTGTGACACTAATTTCCCATAAGAAACTTGAGGATGTTTACTCAAAACATTTTGAACAGTCCTTGCTGAGCATGGTAAACTCAAATTTTGTCTAACTTCATTTGTGGTTTCTCTTTTCCGCAAGCTCTCCTTACAATCATTCTTTTTTGTCGACGAGTCTGGTCTCCCTGTTCGCTTTTTCATACCATACATCCCAGGAATTTTTAGAAAATTATAAACCACCATTTTAGATCTCTTGATTCTTTTTGAAATTTCCCATCCACTTAATCCGCATTCTCGAAAAGCAACAATCTTTCCTTTCTCAGAGTCAGAAAGTTGAGTTCCTTTGGGCATCGTTTAAAAAATCACACTGAAAATCGCCGAGTGGGAAATTCTTTTCGCAAATGAATCTTTTAACTCGGAATTGTCATTTTATACTTTCAAATATGCAAATTTTTAAATAATTACTGGAGAAAAAGCAATGTCCTTATACTTTTTTATTTTGGTTTAAAAATCAAAATTTAAATTTTTCAGATTTAAAATTGAAAATTTTAATTACTTTACGCATAAAATATTTTAGTTTTACTTCAATTTTTGCTGCAAAAATTTGCATACGATTCTGTAAACAAGGCTCCTAGATTTTGCGATTTTTCGCGTGTCCTTATAATTTTTTCAGGCACTGTAAAAGAGAAAAATAAAAAAAACGAGAATATCGCAGCGAAATAATAATATTGTCATAAATATGACTTTGTTTAGTTTTCTAACAGATTAAAATAAAATCGCCTGATACAATGCGAGGCTTGTCATTACATCTGCTTTCTCGTAAGGAACTAATACATCCATATGTCGCTTATTGAAATAAAGAAACAATTAGTTCATTACTTTGGGTTCTCGATAATTATTTTTCCTTATAGTATTAGAATGGAAATGTATATGAATTTATTGTTCATTTTCATCTTCCGGAATAAATGGATGTTTACCCCATAAAAGTAATCAATGATAAAAACCTACAGAAAACTCATTAAAATTCGATCACCATGAATTTTTTTGTCATAAAATCGATCTTCAAGATAAATAAAGCGATTAATCTAATTATACAATCGTGTAGCTAATCTTTGAACAATTATGCATCCTTAGCAATGGACGGATTAAAGTTCCAGCAGCACATACAGATAGCACAGCCAGTTACACTATGTTATACAATATAATATTATTCAATATTCAATGTTCAGTATTGCTAATATTATTTTATATCACGCAATATTGTAAAATATACGTGTGCTACCTAAGTTAAATCCTATTTTGTTTCCTCTTCAAAAATTAATACATCGCAAAAGATACAGCATCATTCGAGAATAAAATTTAGAAGACCATTAGATCCAAATTTAACACAGGCATTAAAAGGAATTGAATTTTTACATTTGTTACAACTTTAAATTCAACCATTTTATTTATTTATTTTTCAAACGAATAAATATATCGTTGTAAACTTTAACCTGTCTATATAATGATTGCATGACGTCTAGTACCATCGCCCATCGAAACATGAAACAAAATCTACACGATTTGGAGAAGAAATCGAAAACTGCAAGACACTTCAATATTTTTTAACACTTTTATTTAACCTCATATATTTCATATTTGAAACGAAGAAAGTTGTAAAGGCTTTTTCATTCACTTCATAGCGCACTAGAGGATTGAAGTATATATTCTTGAAAATAGTATTTTAGTTTAATATTTTTAATTAAGAGTTTAATAATGTCTAAATTAAATATTGATACTATTTCATTGACACCATCTGATAGCGAGTTTGAGAAATAATCCATATAAAGATTGAAAAAGAAAGAAAATGTTAAAAAATTTTGCCGTTTAGTATATTAATAAAAGCTTATTTTAGAATCTTTACTTAAATTTAATAAATGTTAATTTTTATAAATACTTTAAAAAATGACTTTATTAATAAGTTTTGTACCTTGTGCAAACTATTAAACAGCACAGAAAGAATTAGTAGAAAATACCTTTAAAAGTCAATTACCCAATAGCTCCTGCTTCTATTTGCTCTACAAGGGCTTGAGACAACTTTCCAAAATCAGAAGTGTTTCCTTTCCCTAAAAATTTCAACACAAAATTTATATATTTGAAATCAAATATATGCACTAATGCAATAAACATAAAACCTCAAAGTAAGATCTAATGAACATCCATTTCAACTTAGATTGATGTCAAGCCATTTTTCAAATATATGAATGTATCAAATGGAATAGGAACAGAAACCACCGAATGAAATGACAAAGTTCATTTTTAAAAATAATTACCAAAATTATACAAATGCTAGCTCCACTGGTTCACCAAGTGGTGAATATCTTTTTTTATTAAGCAGAAATTGGAACCAGCTTCGAATAATGCCCATGCATTTGTTATTCGATTAATAAAGGTGATGTTTCAAAACTTTTTTCAGCAGAAGAAAGAAATCGAAAAGAAAGACTAAGCTTTATCAGTATATGGTGGATAACATGTCAGCCAATATTTCTTCGTTTAGTTGATGAATGCCGTGCGCTGTTATGAAGCATTTGTTATGGAGCATAATTATGGCTGCGTATTTTTATTACAGTGTGTTCTCTGCACATCTCTGAATTCGCAAATGCAATTTTCGAAATTTGGCACTTTCTGCAGCCAAAAGAAATGAATAATGTTCCTTCTTTAGTCATGCACATGATGCATATATGATGTAATGATACCCGAATGCCTGGTGGACGATATTATTGTCCAACTATATCATATGGTTCTGTATGATTACGAAATGCAAGCCCATTCCTCAAAAAATTATTGTCTTTCTTATCTCTTACTCCAAATATATATCCCATTTTCGATAATATTTTCCCCAAAAATACAACCAATTGTAACCACTACTGCCTTTCCATTTAATTCATCTTTATAATTTAACGCTCAATATACAAAATTCTGCTTTCTACTTACAAAAGAATTAGTATATTCTATGAAACAATATTACCTGTAAATCCAAAATTCATGGGAAATTCATCCGTGGATTCTATCATAAACCTGCAATTACAAAACTTTATATAAATTAATATACATGAATATGTAAAAAAATTACAATCAAGTGTTTTTGTTAATGTTAATTTTCATTTTTGATATGATATTCAAACAATTAATAATTAAGTAAAATATGTTTAACAATAGTCTAAAAATTCAAATTTACAAACAAATGTTCTCAATGAAAAAAAAATTATTTTAATAAAATTTTAAAATCGCTGAAAATTATTAAAATTTCACTGTATCTATTAAACTATCTTATCTACTTAAAACCTTACTACTATAAACTACTATTAATAATATAAACTACTTATTAAAATTTACTATCTTATTAAAGTAATAGGTTTATTATTAAAAACAGCTCAGAGAGCACCCTCCCAAAATTGTACTTAATTTGGTAACAGAATCCAATGTTCTATTCAACAATGCAGTATTTGATACATCAAATTTACTTTTATTCAGCGAGATCATAGATTCTTTCTTTTTTATGCATCTCCCCAAGACTGTTATAACTATACCTTATATGGTAGGGTCCAGGACTGCAAGTTGTTGCTCTCGTGCCTGTGGCTGGACCTGTACCTCCCCCTATCATCGTGGTGATGCCCGAAGCTATAGCATCCCTGACAAGCTGTGGGCAGATGAAGTGTATGTGACTGTCGATACCACCAGCTGTTAGAATGTGACCCTCCCCCGCAATCACTTCTGTAGAGACGCCCACCACCATTCCCGGAGTCACTCCTTCCATGACGTCTGGGTTGCCAGCTTTTCCAATGCCAGAAATCTTGCCGTTCTAGAAAGATTTAAAAGATATATCGTGGCTTAATTATCTAAAAGGGTAATTGAGTTATTAGGGAGTGTTTGTGGATAAGGAATTCTTCGTTTAGGCTTTTAAACTAGGGAATGTTATTCGAGTAACTGGATAGCCGAACTTCTCCGGTAGTTTTTGTTGTTGTTGTTGTTTGTTAAATCGTAAAAAAGATCCTGTCTATGACCTTCAAATTATAAGCGAAATCTAAATGAATTGTAAATTTGGGATCTAACAAAAGAAAAATGCACGGGTGTTCAAAGCCCTAACCACGATGCCATTTATAATATGCTTGTGCAGGTCATCTGTAGCCACATATCAGTATTTAGTTACAGAAAAATGGGAGGAAGAGGTTATAAAATCGCGGTTTTCTTTTTTTTCAGGAAAAGCACCAATAAGATATGGTTTTGCTTTTTAACTTATCTAAATATAAAATTTGACACAAATAGAGCCGTTTCCGAGATACACAAAATGAATTTATATATATAAAAGAATTTCTCATTTAAAGATATAAGATATGAACCAAATTAAACAATTTTCAGATTAAAAACTAGCTAATTTTCAGGTTATCTAAATTACTAGCTCATAATTAAGTATAAATTAAATAATAATAATTGTTAGGGAGCATGTCAGATGACGAAAATGATATCTGCAACTCCAACACTCAAATTTTCCATGCCACACCAACATCGGAACTTCTGAGATCTGAAGATATTTATATTTAACAACAAGCCCACATAAATAGAAAATTTTGGTTGAATCGGATCATATACCACCAACCCACCGTTTCAATATTTTTTTATCATCTTCTTAAATATTATTGATAGGAAATAATACAAATATAAGTTTAATATCTTTGAGTTATGAACAATTTCGTCATTTCATGAACGTGGCGCAATTGTTTTGCATTTTCTATACATGGCCTCTCATTTGCTGTTGTATTGTTCTGCGAATTTATAGACGGTTGGAAAAACTTTGTACCCTTAAAAATGGGGGTGGTTGAGAATAATGTGATTGGGAAAGAAACTCGAGTGGTAAAAATCTTAACAATCAATGCAATAAGTGTCTGAATCATTCCAATACTTATATACGATTTTTTTTATTTCTTTATTAATAATGTACACCTATATCTATACTAAACCGGAAAGGGGCTACATGAACTCTAGAAACGGTGTTGTGGTGTGTATTAAATACTTATATATGTATGTGATAAATGAATAAAATAATAGAAAGCGTTGAATACATATATTTTTAATTTACTATATACATTTAATTTATATACTAAATAATCCTATCTAATTATACACTCATCAATACCTCTGTTAGTATATATTAATATGAATATATGAAACCAACTAAAAATAAATATTTCACGTAATTACAAAAAATAAGAGGATTTATTGCTTTCAGAGCTCTTAATCCAGTGTACCAATCTAAATGATATCCACTTATTTTAACCGGGAAATCATTAGAATTCTTTTACACGAATAAGCAAAACTAATGAACAAAGCTCATTTGACAGAGCTTTTTTTCTTAAATAAATGCATTAAAGATTTAATTCATTCACAGAATCCAGCTTTTTTTTCCCTCTTTTACTGATAAAAAATAATTACGAACAAAATGATTTAAGAAGCCTATTTTTTTTAAAGTCTTCTATTTAAAAATTATCTTAATTTTTTTTTAGTTTTTTTTTTCGGTAAAATAAGCAAAACGAAACTTGCTCAAAATCCTAGAGTATTATCATCAAATATAAATTCCTTGATAGTATTCAAAGTTTCTTTAAAAACATTTTCTTAAATTTATTATCAAAACCTCTTTTTATGAAAAATGGGGGAAAAACTAATTTAGTCAGTAATCCATTATTTAAAAAATGGTAAAGTGGAAAACCTAATAATTCGCAAATTACTTTTATCATCATATAAAAAGATTTATGGAAATAAATATAATCCTTACTCACAGAAAATTCCACCTCCTTAAGAACTTTATGCACACTCAAATGAACCCGAACCAAATCTAGTGGCATTTCATAATTTTAACAAGATCCGCTCGTAATACTGCAAGCAGTAATAATCTCAAAAGCTTAACTGATTACTGAATGCTGAAACTGCTGAACCAAAAGAGACAAACGACTGTTTTAATCCATAAGTCTTCTAGAAAATTCCATCACCTCTGCAATTATTCGGAAAGATTATTACTGGAATGGAAACAATTCTAAAAAAACTACCATGTCATGTTAACAAAAACACTAGCTTAGATATACATGCTTGAAAAAATTCTTCGATGCTTTTTTCATAAAGATTGATAAATCGTCTGCGCTTAACAGCGAACGCAATTATGATGTGGAATTGCTCTTATTAATGTTTTTCTTTAACAATCGATTCGAACGGTATGACAGATTGAAGTATCGTTGATCTTATGGGTATATGTAAAATCATTAATCTCACAAAAAGGCCCCCAACATACCATTTGGAAATTATTTTTATGCTTCGGTATGGTGTCAGAACATGGTCATCAGAGAAAACCAAGAAAGCGTTGATGAAAAATCGTCATTCTTCGATTATTAATCGGCTGAAGAGTTTTTTTTTTTTTTCATCTTAAGAGAAATCCATCTTCATCAACGAAATCGTCTTAAGAAATTGCTTTGTTTACATGACGTAAATATTAATTTACCTTGCCAAATATTTCGTTTTATTGATTGAAATTTCTAGTCGAGAAAATTAAAGCATGCGTCCGAGTTCGGAAACTTTTTTTCTTTGAGAAACACTTAAACAATTCCATTTTTGTTAAAAAGAATTTTAAAATATATTTTACATAAAAAATAATTACATTTAAAAGAAGCATTTTTTTTATTTGAGGGCAAGGATTTTGCTTTCTTATGTACTAAATAAAGAAAGTACAGCAATCATCGAAAACTATGTTGATTCATCTACACATTAGAACACTTTGATTCAGAAAAGTCTCTTTTACTTTCTCGTATATGCGATATGGAGAAAGTCTAATAATCGTCAAAAAATTCTAACTCGAAATCGACAAATCTCCATGTTTAGATTCCCTAAGTTCGAAAAACACATTACTCGAAAATGTCTTTATTTATGACAAAGATAACTCAAAAACACTTTGAAAGACAGTTGAAATTTGGTACATTGTCTTAACACTAAATTTGTAAATATCCATCAACTTTTGAGTAAAATCTATTGAAAAGTAATTCATCTGTCCGGTAATTCACATATCAGATAACATGACAAAGAGAAGAAAGCTATATAGATAAAATTAGGAGCACAGATTTAGCATCTATAGTGTAGACACCCTACAAATTTTGAATTATATCCATCAAAGAGTTGTCAATCTGCATTTTCAAAACCATGCGAAAGTGATATTTCAAAAACGTAATGGTTTAAACATATCAAATTTGGTATGGGATTTTGTAACTACAAGTGTGGTTTTATGTTAAATTTTAGTTTCACTCAGTTAAGAAAAATGCGTCTAAAACACAAATTCCATTTTTGAATTCTATTAATCCATGCCAAGGATTATTCGTCATATAGTAGCTTTTCAAAGATGGCACGATAGATTTGGTAAAACTACTAAATTAACGCCAAAAGCTAATATTTCCTAACTATTGTATGCCTATGAAATGTAAGGCTTTCTCTGGTGTTACAATTTTAATAGAGAATGCGATAAAGTTATGGGAAGACCACCACATTACAAAAAAGAAAACATCGTTATCCCTAACTGAGTCCGTTTGACCTTTCACTGTGCTTCCATCGATTTGCATTTTTACTTTCTTATATACGTAGAATAGAGAAAGTTTTGCAATCATCAAAAAATTCGAATTCAAGATTTTGACGAATCTCTCTGCTTTAGACCTCACTGAATTCGAAAAACACTTTTTTGAAAAATGCCCGTCTATTTTTCTGTGATACAAATAAGTGAAAAGCTTTTGAGCTAGGCAATTGTAATTTTACTGCACTAAATTTGCAGATTTCGATAATATTTTGTGCAAAATTCGATCAGAGGAAGTCAGTTTAACTCGCTGTTCGAACCTGTGTCGTGTCAATTAATACAATAAGTACAAAACTAAGAGAGCTTGAGAGATTTGCTGCACAGATTTAACATTTATAGCGTAGAAACCTATTAAATTTTTAGCCAAATCCTATCAAGAGGATGACAGTCTGTCAATCTTTATTTTTATAAACATGTAGACGTGATACTCAAACGCAATGACCTAAATATAATAATTTCGATATGCGATTTTGTCCCTGCAATTGTAGTTCTGTGTCAAATTTTGATCGCTTGGGAAAAACACGTCTGAAACGCAAATTCGATTTAATGTTAATGTTAAACTAATTCCGATAATTTATCCCTAAAGCACTTACCAAGAATGACTTGATAAATTCAGTAAAAATTCTAAACTCACGCCAAAGATTAATAACTGCTGTACTGTAATTTCGTAACTACTGTACATCAATGGCGCGAAAGTCGGACACTTTTGTTACAGAATTTGTGAGAAAGTTTGGGGAGACCATTTCCACTTGTTCTGTAACAGAATGAAAACTTGAATATATAAACACAGTTTTTGAAGATGAGGAAAGTATGAAATATTTTTGGCTGAAGACGATATAAACAAAGAAGGAAAATTCACAGAGTAGTTGAAAATTTGGAGTACAAGCTGTAGAAAATAAGAAAAAGGCGAAATTGCATTGGATTGTATAATCAGGAAGGCCACACATATTATGTAGAAAATGTTTTAATTTTAATGAATACTATATAGCGTACTTTATACCCCGCTTAAAATAGTTAGTAGAATTCATTATGCATCCTTTAACCCAATGGATCTGAAATTCCATGCAGAACTGCATTATTGATACCAAGAACATTTATTAAATTTACTTGCTAAGTTAGTTCAAGTGTGAATTATATTTTTTTTTCTACATAAGGTATCATACATAAATGCATGCGAGAAAACAAATAATCAGCCAAGAATTAGAGTGAATTTGGATCAACATTTTATGTAATTCAATGTTAGATATCGAGCATAGAGATTTATTCGTTTAGCTCATTTTGTTTGAGTGATCCTGTTAATAGATAAATATAACTCCAAAAAAAATATGTGTCTTTTCTTTCGTTCTTAAGATTGTTTAAAATTTTGAATCTCGTCAAAATCTGACTATTTTTATGATTATATTTTTATATAGAAGTTAATCATAAAATAGATAACTAATAATGATAAGTATGGATGCATCTAACAGATGAAAATAGATTAAATTTCTTACTCAGACTACGAAAGCTATGAGAAGAGTGATTCCGAATTTAAAATTCTACCGAAAGTTTCTAATTCATTATCTTGTATATACAGATGCCATGAGGAGAATAATACTGAATTAAAAACTATACCGAAAATTTCTAATTCATTATCTTGTATATATAGATGCTTTGCAGAGAAGAATACTAAAAAACTATACCGAAAGTTTCTAATTCATTATCTTGTATATACAGATGCCATGGGGATAATAATACTGAATTAAAAACTATACCGAAAGTTGCTAATGTATTATCTTGTATATACCGAAATAGTCAACACAGTGAAGACGCTAAATGTAGATCAGAAGATTCCACTGTTGATCAATAAAAGAATATTTTTTGGGAATTTTATACCGTTTTCCTTCATTTATGTATGAACATTTTCTAATCACTCGATCATTAGTGAAATTTTCCACGATCTATTTTTTCTTGCTCTTATTTTAAGTATTGATCTATTTTTGTTCCGACTATAGCAGAATTTCTTCTGTTGTTTCTAATTTTTTGTGCAGTCTATCGTCTTATGTCTTCCATAATGAATATGTGAAATTCGATCTCTTTTCATTCATTTCGTCAGCTAAATAGATAAAATTAATATAATTTTCATTAAAAAATACTTGTATTTTTTATGAAAGATAGGGATTAAATGGTGAAATATTGCAAATTTCCAATAGTTACTTTTATTCCAACATCAGCCTTCACTATTCCTTGAATAGCATCCACTATAATACAATTTGTTATAACTGTATCCAAGACCTCAGAACTCGTTCTGAAAGATGCTTGGCCCATGCCTTCTCGAAGAACCTGCAAAAACAGTTTACATACTATTATTTGAATATGCCATTACACTTCATGCCATCAATGTCATATAGCACTAAAATTGTACTTACCTTTCCACCACCAAATTTACATTCATCTCCATAGACAGCAAAGTCTTTTTCTATTTCGATTATAAGCATCGTGTCGCCCAATCGAACCTAAGCAAAAATAAGCGAGTTTCATAATTTGGTGGAAAAAAATTTGTTAAATGCTATAGAATTTTATAATTTTTGCAAACAATCATTTGTGTGAATCTTATAGATAATTGCAACAATTTAAAATTTAATAACTGCTTAATGTGGACGTTAGAAAGTTTTTAAGTTCGATTTCGATCACCAGATGACGCTGATCGCAACTCGCTGAAAGCTATATGTTTTATATATCTTGTTATGTTACGTTGCTATGGTAGAAATAAAAACAGGTTACAAGCAAGCAGGTCTAATGACATTCTTCAAGACATTTTTGCTTTCAAGTATCAGTAATAATATCAGAGTTTATGCATATTACATAGTTTGTAATCATATTTGAAATATATTCGTTCATATTTGAATAGGGTTTCTATAACAACTGCTGAAACCTTTGTAAAACCAAACTACTTGACATAAAACTGAAGTTTATATCCACATAAAAAAAATCCGCACATTAAAGAAATTAAATGATGTCATTACTTGAAATTTATCAAAGAAAATAACTTAATAGACACATTTATATATTTTTTAAATCAAAATTAAAATAATCTCCTTAAAAAAGAATGCATTATGTTTCTATCAACAGGTAGATTACCTTTAAATGAATTAAACTAAGTAGAATTCATCAAATCGAATGTTAACATACTTGAACTCAAACTTTGTTTAATAGTTATAATAATTTTTATAGCACGCAGACAAGCCAAATTTATAAAATGATAGCATGATTAAAATTCGTAACATTAAAATATTGACATAAATCATACAATTTTTATTCAAATCTCCATATGATATTAAGTTGCAAAACTATTTTCATAATTTACACGAAGCTAACAATAATAATCGGATCAAAACAATATTGAAAATATGCAGTACATTTATTTATTAAAAATATTCTAGATAACTGCATAGAGATCTGTGAAATAATCTCCAGTATTCTGGTATTGTAATGCAATTATCTCGAAATCTAGCATTGGATAAATCAATAAGAAAGGAATTTCACAACATCGGCAGGTGATAAGAGTAGAGTAAAGATCGATAATATCTCAACAAGGAATACATTCCGCATAGCTATATGACATCTAAATCACCCACTATATTAAGAAAAAGATTTCGTATGTGCGAGGAAAATGTGAACAACACTACATATAATAACTTTATTAAGGTTTCATAGATGGCAGCTCATAACAAGTTGGTATATACTATTAACAGTGACAACTGATACGCTTTTCTTTATCCAAAATTTTCTATACTGACAGTAAATATTCATAAGTAAATTGGGAGACATTTATTTCAGTATTTCATAACATTTAATATTTCATAAATTAAAGACAGAAATGTAGAAAATAATTTAAATAAAAACTACATTAATAAAATTAAATTTAAAAATTGTTTCTATTAAATTCATTTATGATTAGTAATTATGAAATTTATCGTGCATCAGCGAAACAATATTTTTTTTAAAAAATATTGTTCGAATTATATGTGATTTTTGCCAATAACTTGATAATGCGTAATTCTAAAAAAAAAAGCGATAGTAAATAACGCTTGGATATATCATCCTTTAAAGGCTCTATTATGTTAAGTATTATTAGGAAATAATCATTTACCTTTTATTTAAAGTTTTTTTATACATGTAGAAATTTATTTTTAACTAGTTATGGATAGTGAATTAAATAAGATGTATATTATTTGTAGAAAGTAAACTGCCACATAAAAAAATAAGAAAACCGCTATAATCATTAACAAGATATATTAAATTGCTTTAAAATAAAAGAAT
Organism: Argiope aurantia; assembly: GCA_026543865.1. Lineage (NCBI taxonomy): Eukaryota > Metazoa > Arthropoda > Arachnida > Araneae > Araneidae > Argiope > Argiope aurantia. Next base: position 140,243 of record JAPMOR010078957.1, read on the forward strand.
CTAATAGGTCTTTTTTCAAAATCATGAATACCATCTAATGTAGTTTTTTATTAAATAGTCATCTTTATTAAAGAGAAATTAAAATGTTACAAATGCAAAACACTTATGGCAAAGCTCACTTCAAATAAGAATACATGTTGGTTTAAAACTAAAATATCTAAAATTATTTTCCAAAATTATATTGATTTGTATTCGTGATCGTATTAATTCATATTTTCAGAAATTGTATTATACGTACATAAATAAAAAAAGGAGATTTAAAACATCAAACTTATAAAATTTAGTACTTTGTGCAAAACAAAAGCAATAAAAAAACTTTCATTACTTTCATTAAAAAATTTTTTGCGCTTTTACCTTATCTCCCGTAGTTGGACCAAAATTCAATATATAAGAAAATCTTGGAATTTTGTATGACTCTTTAGGATAAACCTCTTCCTGAGGGAAAAAAATAGCTTTAACAGCATGCACAAATGTAAATTTGCAAGAAAAATATTTATTAAATTTAAATAAGCAAATTTTAATGAATGAATATATTTCAATAGGCATTTCTGTTCTATATCTTTATTATTTTAGTAAAATAAAGGATTTGCTGCATATGAAAAACTATACTTTAAGAAATAAAAGTATCATTTTTTCAACCTCATTAAAAAGATTATATTTGTTATAACATAAAATCACTTTGTGCCTATCAAAATTAATATTTAATTACAGGCGAAAAAATTTTAACTTTATGTGCAAACTGGAAATCATTTGAATTATGTCAGTAACTAAACATAATTAAAATGACGAATATAATAAATTTTCTAGACACGTGCTCTTTATACCCGCCTGAATGGGGTGCGCGTTTTTAACTGATATAATATCTAAAAAACATTTCAATAATAACCGTAATAATTGATAAACTGTCATTGATTAAATATTATATGTAAAATTATCTTAAGTAATTTTTTAACAGTTAAAAAAACAATGTAACCATAAAGAAAACAATATAAAATGATCAAGGAGTTATCTGTATTAAATTTTCCATTCATCAACATTAAGTTTTAAAGCGCTTATTTCCAAATTATTACAAAGAGTTTTCAAACACAACTGCGGATAAGATGTAGTTATAAAACTGAAATATCTACTGTTTTACATTTAGTTCTGCAACTATGAATTGAGTATGAAATACATATTGCTTATAATTATTTTTCATGTATTATTTCACATTTTACTCACTAGATAGCAGCACAACAGCAAAAGTTTGCCATTGAGTAGAATGCAGTAACAAAGTGAATGTGTCTTTCTTCATTTCTTCATGACGTTTCGTATTTTATGATGATTTCGTATTTTAATAACCTTAGCTTATTATAGTTAATTTTATGAGAAATGTATTTTAGAAAATATGTAAAAGCACAAATTTAAAAAAAGAAATTACTTGACCTCGTTATCAAAATATTAACCTTTGCCGGCTAATTTTATCAAATGAACTTTCTTTAAAATCGAAAAACTAGGAAACATTCCAATAGCAAAGCTGATTTTGTATTTTTTGGTGCAAAATTGTTATTTGGTGTACACTATGAAAATTCCTCGAAATCCAGAAATACATTTTCGAAAAATTCATCGTGTTTTTCATGTTCAGTATACTTTTGCTTTCGTATTCCTTAAACAAAGTAGGGAAAAACATCCACAAACAGAATAAACAGTTTACAATAATATCCATATCATTACTTTTTATTAAAAGATTTATCTTTTAAAAAACAATATAAAGGTAAATGCCCGAATTCAATTACTTTGAAATAATGTCCGAATTCAATTATCTTGAAATATACCTGAATTTCATTGCCAAATCCTAACTGAGTGATGCGTTGCATTATTTCTGGTAAACTGCTCTTAATGACAGGGCCGTTGCAAAGATTGTTTCCTCCTGTTATAATCCTGAAAGAAAAATGTTCTTGCATTCCAGTTTATTCTACAAGATTCGAAATTTATTTCAAATAAGAAAATAAACTGACTTTCCACCTCCGATTTCTACAAGAGTGACAATTTTAATTTCTCCAGGTTCGAATCGAACAGCATTACCTGCAGGAACGTCCTAAAATTAAAGAATAAATGTTTCCGTTTATAAATTTAAAAATAAAATCAAACCATGCCACATTATTATTTAAGTCCTAAATTTTACTCATGTTAACAATATTAAAGGATAAATTTTAACATATCAGCATATTTTCTGCAATATTCTAAACAAAAGGAAATCATTTATTCCTTCTACTTAAAATAGTACGTTTTTCTCGATATAAATTAATCAGCTAGTTTCATTTATATTTTATATCCTATGCATGAGCATCACTCGAAAACATTCTGCAAAGAAGTAAATTGATATTTGAAACTTTCTTAGCATAAACAGTCAAACTGCAAGGGGGGAAAAAACGTGGCATTTCACATTGTCAACTGCAAGAGGGTTAAACAGACAGTATAAATTTACAATACACTTATAAAACTGCAGTATAATTGCAAAAAAGTGTTATGTATATCTCCAACTTTTGAGTATCGGTCTAATTACTTTCCTGTTACCTTTGAATCTTTGTATTACATTGGACTTTGGTATTATCTTCGGATATTTACAAAAGATGTAAAAAAAATTTATTTTTCTAATTCGAAATGATGTAAAAAATTAGAAATTGTAGCCCATTTCTTAAATAATTGATTTTAATGGAGTCTGAATAGTAAAACTATAAAAATTAAATTTTCAAAAAAATTAATTATTGAAAATTACCCCGTTACCTATATATTTATAAAAAAATTGATAATCATACTTTTATATCTATGAAAGAATTTATATATTTATGCAATATAATATTTTATTAAAATATTTCCTTCTTTCTTACCAATCTCATTCCGTATGACTTCGCTCTATCAAAGACTAGATTCTTGTTGGCTTCTATAAAATGATAATGGCTCCCAATCTAAAATTAAAAACATGAGTTTTCAATGATCAAAATTAGTGCTCTATTCTAAGCAGATTAAATCATAAAATTCAGCAAATCTTTATTTCTGACGAATTTTGGAAGAAATTGCAGATGTAAATTTTTAAGCTGCAAGACTGCAAGATTGAAATCTATTTTTTCTGAAAATTTAATAAATTGTAGAATTTTTTTTGGCCATTCTTATATTAAAGAATCATTTTTCTTAAATAATATATCAGTTAAATAATTATCAGATACCAAAATTGTAAAGCGTCAAGGGAAGAATTTTAATCGCTTTTATAATATTTATTTTGACACTGATCTCTCATCTTATAGTTTCCAATCTCAAGGATTTTAACGGTTTCTATTAATAGTTGGACACCTAGATTTTATTCTATTGTTATCTTTTTAATTGATTATTTACAAAATACCTAATTATGATAATTAATATGAAGCCCTACGATTCCCTTTTTCTATTACATTTCCAAATAACATCTCAAATAATAATACTAAAACAATTTTGATTCTAATTAATTAAAAGATAATTTCAGAAAATAATGCAAATGCATTGTTATCGAGAATACAAAACGGTGCAGAGCTACAGAATATTCGAGCATCAAGAAAAAAAAAACTAAAAATCGGTCTCAAAATTCTATTGTTTAAATATCTAATTGAAAAAATTTTCGCACTTAATTAAAATACATGAAAATATACAAATAAAAAATCATAAAGTGGCCTGCACAATTACCTGAATAGGTCGATCGCAAATACTGGCGACTTTGAGAGCAACTCTCTTTCTCCCCTCATTTATTGTGATCTTTTCCGCTCCTTTCTTAGGTATGGCACTTCCAGGAATAATTCTTCTCATTTTAGAATCCCTATCGTCGTCCTCTTCCTTCTATAAGCAACAGTTTTCTTTTAAGTAAAATTAAAATATTTTTACATGATAATATTAATAGGCAGACATAGCAATATTAATTGAGACTTGCATGGCGATAAAAATGTTCAAATAAAGATGGCTTTCGAACTCAGAGCTACCTAATTCTCACCCACAGCTATTTTCGAAAATGAAAAGATTTTTCAAACATTTGCTTATATTTTTAGTTAAAAATTCATCAAACTATTAACATTTGTCATCCTAAAATTCTGAACATATTAATAAGAATCACTTTGCATCACTTTAAAATGAAAAGGATAATTATTTTTTCACCTATACCAATTTTATTTCAGTAAATTATTTCTCGAACTTTAATACATTTTTTAAATTACTTTTCAGCATATTTTTGAACAATGCTTTTCGATGTTTTAGTTGCTCGTTTGATATTCAAGCCTATTGAGATGATATTCATTGTTTCGTACATGCGTACATTGTTTCGTACATTGAAGCTGTAGAGCTAATTTTAGAAGATAAAATAAAGCTTCAAATATCATGATATGCAACTTGGAATAAAGGTTTCCATCTCTTAAATTTTTTCCTCCAAAATTTTCAAAATATTTCCTAATATCAATTCGTGATTTCACCTTTTCCGTCCTATAAAATGAATAATAGATTCCAAACATAAGATTGGAATGCCTTTATTCAATGTCCGATAAAAAATTATGAACAGACTACATAGGATTTATTGAGCTATAGATTCGAATAAAAACTATGTTTGACTTATTAGGTGTCTTTTTTTTATGAATTTTGGCGACATTTTGGAGCATGCATTAAAAGTGCAAGTTTTGGTACATCAGTAAAGTCCAAAATTTACTGCTACAAATGTTCACTTTAGAAAGCCACTTGTTAGTATGGTCTAAAGAAGTACTTAGACATTTTAGTATAAAATGAGCTTTACAAAAACGCAAATATTTGTCAGTACATTCAATCATTCACTAACTGAAATAATATAAGAAATATTTTAAGAATAAAAAAATTCATTCGCAGCGATTTAATTAAAATCTAAAATTAACTTGAAACCAATAGAGTTTTCCAGAAACAAAAGAAAAATTTGACAAATGCCTTGCAACAGTTCTAAAATATATTATGAAATACGTTCTTTTACAATAAAATGTTTTAATTCCTATTAGTTTAAGGTTATTGTAAATAAACAAAATGCAATTATCGGAAAAATCAAAATGCAATTATTATTATATATCTAATTAATAATGATAAATACATCGTGCTGTGAGCTCTCTGCAAGCAAAACCCCGAATTCAAGAGAAGATAAATATTTGCATACGTTTTCTCGATAAATCTCATTAACAAGGTTGATAATTATCATTATGTATTATTTCAACAAGTTCATTTTTTTATTTAAATTTTACAAATATTTTCTTAAATTATAAATATAAAATGATAATTAAAAAAGACGTTTACCATTAAAAAAGAAACTATAACTAAAGTAAGTAGTTATCGCATTTTTCACCAAGATTAGATAGTGCATCGTTTTATACTAACTAAGAAAATTCTGTTGCATTTCCTTAAAAATGCATTTGAGGAACTTCAATTACCTATAATAATTCTTATATAAAAGTTTCATCTTAATTCCATTAATATTTATTTTGAAAAACGAATATAAAATCAAAAATTTTTTGTAGAAATCAGAAATAGTACTTTGTTAATTGGAAATTTTAAACACCCATCTCATAGCCACATTTTACTTACATTTTGAAATATGGCTACGTCTGGAACAGGCAAGAAACTTCCATATAATGCAAGAGATAGGTCGCCATTTTCTTTGCATACTGGATGAGACACTGTAACCTGCAGAATAGGAAATTTATAATCACTGTATTTCCATACATACATACACTTACATTATAATATAATATATAGTAAAAGAGTATTTGTGAGTAATATTAATTTTATGCATTGCAATCACAAAATTATATCTTTTGCTCTATAGTTGTATTGACGAAAGAGGAAATATAGTACTTATTTAATATTAAGAAAATAAAAGCACATGTGCACTTATCCATTATCATATGATAGACATCAATTTACATGAATGTTTTTTTTACATATTTAATCACTCAGATAGAAAATGGGAATTAATTTGATGAATGAGTGTATTAAAGGGTCTATTTCGCTTTATTTGTGCTTTTTTTCCTTACAATTATCATAAACCTCATAATCATTTTAAAATTATCAGGCATGCTATAAATTTATAGTTTATTTTTTTTTTATGCTATTGCTTTCTAGGAATTACCATGGCAAGAATTTAGGAATCATCAAGTTCAAGCACGTCCTTCTCTCTTCTCCAATGCCAATTACATAATTCGATTCTGATTTCTTTTTTGCAATGTTACTTAAAAAAAACTATCATTTTGAATAGAATCATAGAATTAATAAAAAAATCACCTTGGAAGCAAGGATATTAATCATTATTTTCATCATTATCAATATTATTTTTATTTATTTCTCAACCGGATTCAAATCATTATTTTATGGTAGTGGTGGTGGTGGTAGGTATGTCTAAATTGGATCGTATATTAGTGGAAATAGGTTCTCTTGAATGATGAATCAGAATCTGGGTTTGGCGTATGCATGGAGAACACTTTTTGCCAGAAGGCATTGTGCCTACGTAAAGTTTGACGGAGGTGGAATTAGGATTTTGGAATGTTTCTCATGTTTTGGACTCGAACCCTTGATCCCAATTCATGGTAAACTTAATGCCAACTCCTACCCCACTATTCTAACAATGTGCTTCCTATACTGTGGAAATTTTACGTGTTGGATCATTAGTATTACCAGGATGACAACGCCACTTGTCATGTTGCGAGATTCACTAGGAATTGCTATGATAACAATGGGATGAGCAGAATGTACTGGCCTGCCCAGAGTCCAGAATCGAATCCTATAGAAATCCTCTGAGACGAATTGAATCGCCGAATTCAGGGATGCAGCAACCGTTCAAAATCTGTGAAAGAAATTACATGTCTTCTCCAAGCCGAGGGGAAAAAAATACCATTGTCCTTCATCCAAACACTTATGGAAAGAATGTCCAGGTGGTTAAGGCTGGTGACGGAACTGCCTCAAGCGGAGACTATCAGCTATTGTATATGAATAAATTAGTTTATCTCTTTTATAACAGGTATCCAATTACTTATTGGTATTCAGCGTATAAAATTCATATACTAAATTACTTAGATAGTCAATTGCTTCTTTTAGTTATCTCATTCAGAAATGCACAAGTAGAAATATAGACTGAGAGCCAACCTATTAACCAATTTGATCCGAAATTTGACACATATCTACTATTATATTTACTGGAGAATTAAATTTCTCGACCCCATTGCTCTTATATTTTAAAAATTATCTTTTGCGCTTGCATACAATGATAAAGATGGCTTTTTCGAACTCGTAAAGGGCATCAACATGGTTATGCTTTCAAGTGCGAAATTTTAGCGACTGCATTGTTTTTGTCTGTCTTTTGTATAGAAAAAAACATTAAAAAGAACATTTTACCTGTGGAGAACTTGTACCTAAAATAAAATATTATCCTGGTAAAAGATAATATAAGGAATAAAATAATAAAGAAGTGCCTGTCAGCTGGGCCCGATGCTAGGTGAATAGGAAAGATAGTGAAGCTTCTTGTGTACTAACACCATCTCGCCCATGTTTCAGAAACTAATAATGTAATTAATGAAATCTTATTTATATATTTATTTGATGAAGAATTGGAAACAGATAAAGGTTCAAAATCATTACCAATTTTGTTCCATCAGGGAAAGTGGCTTCAATCTGAACATCGTGAATCATGTCTCCTATTCCATGCATTACTTGCTTTCTACCTAGAAAATAAATAAATATTAAAAATAGAAGCTTTTATAAAATATCATAATAAAGCATTTAAAAAAAATTTCAACGAGATAATATCGAGACTTGATTTAAACTTTCAAAAACAAAATGACAATATGACAATATTCTGGGAAACACTTCTAGTAACCTTTTCATATATTTCCATTTAAGGATACTATTTAGAAAGTGAGATTTAAATTAATTGCATTCATATATTATATTATATTATACAAGCATATATTAAGCAAGCATCTCTATTCCATTTGCAGTGGCGATAAAGATTCTTTAGATGAATAAACGTTCAAATGTTTGTATTTATTTAATATAACTATATATTTTGGATTAATGCATTTCTTGAACGGTGAATTTTAATGCTATTTTCTCGAATACGTAGTATATAGACAGTATAGTAATAGTCAAAAATATCCGAAATCGAGATTTTGACGAATCTCTACGTTTAAAATCTCATTGATTCCGGAAAACATATTTTTGGAAAATATCCGTTTGTTTATTTGTCTGTCTGTGACAAAGATAACTCAAACGCTTTAGATCTAGACAAATGAAATTTGGTGTATGGCATTTACACTATATTTGCACATTTTCTAGCAAATTTTGATTAAAATCTTTTTAGAGGAAATCCGTCTGTCCGAATATAAGTTAACGCGATAATTACAAAACGAAGAGAGCTAGATATATGAAATTCGGTACACAGATTCAACATCTACAGTGAATGTACCTATCAAGTTTTGAACCAAATCCAACGAGGAATCGATCGTAAGTCTATTTGTACTTTCAGAAACATGTAAAAGCGATACCTCTAAAAAGCAATGAATTAAATATGTCAAATTTGGTATGGGATTTTGTGATTACAAGTGCAGTTTTGTGTCAATTTTTTATTTGTTTAAATAAAGCGTATCTAAAACACAAATTCGATTTTTGGTTATATAAAAGCATGCCAGGGAATAATCGCCAAGGACGACATGACGGATTTAGTAAAAATGCTGAATTCGTCCCAAAAGCTATTTTGCAACTATTGTATGTCATTGCTATGCAAGGCGTTATCTGGCATGACAAGTTTATTTGAGAGTATGCGAGAAAGTTTTGGGGGGACCACTCCCGCTAGTTTTTAATAGGAATTTCATGTTTCCTTGTGAAAGTTCAGGAAATTTTATCCGAAAAAAATTGTTCTTAATATTCGCTGAATATATGTTGAAAATTATATGCTTTTGCCAAAATTTTCTGTCCCGATTTAAATTATATATTTTTTTAATTTCAATTCAAGCTATGATTATTTCTACGCATATAGATAATTTAATAATTTCCTGTGTAAAACTTCATTGTTAACAGAGACTGCTTGTAAATATTGATTTGGAAAATGTAAAAATTCTAAGTTCAAAATTTCAAATTATAATTTATTTTTATTTTTTCAAATCACACCATACTTTCTCTATTACATGCAAAATAGTATTGGAGAAACTAAAAATACCAAGAAATTATTTATAATTTTAAAAAAGTTTTCACAAATATTTAATACTTGAAATCCTAATAGAAAAGTGGTTCCTTAAATGTAGTTCATATCAAAATCTTAAATGCACATTTATTTTCACACACTTTTTTAAATTGATGCGAGCTTAAAATATTCATCAAGCCACTCATTATTAAATATAATTTTCCAAAAAAAATTCTAAAATCTTTATTTTTTACCAAAGTTTATCACTGGCTCATACAAGCTCTCTCAGAAAAGGCATGTTTTGGTATATCTGGAAAAATTCAATATGGCAGAGATAAAATGGATAGCAAGAAAATTCCGTTTCCAATCAGAAGAAATGATCTCTATGAATCTTTCTGGTATATTCTCCAATAAGTGTTTGACCGCGGTGACCTGGTGATAATGTCTCGGCTTCGGGGCCAAACGGTCATAGATTCGAGACTCGTTTCCACCGAAGGACCGCCGTATGAGCGGGTCTGGTGCACGTTAAATCCATCGAGGTCAAATATCATCTTACTTGTGTGGTGCGAAAGTTCGGGGAGGGAGATGACAACTCAGGTGCCATCCTCGTCATCTCGAAACTTCCACACCATACCAGCGGGAAGGAGTTTGGCCGCGACTGATTTAATGCGCAACAGATCAAACTACAGGGCTGTTCTTCTACGGAATTGGGTCTCGAACCTGATACCGTTCTGTTTCGAAGCCAAGACCTTACCATCACGCCACCGCGGCCCTTTTCATATATTTCATAAATTATTAAAAACCTTCTGTAGTGCATTGCCAAAGAATTGTTTTCCGAACTCAAGAAATTCTGAAGGTTTGATATCTTTCAAAATCTCGAGTTCAAATTTTTTGATGATTATAATACTTTCTTTATACTTTATTCAATAAAGTAGAAAATAAATCACAATATGTTTACTGAGCGTGATATTGAGAATAAGCAATGCCTGTCAAATGTAAATAATATTTGCATTTATTGACATTTTTTTGAATGACTCAAGTTACATAAAATATAATTATTTAGTTCCTTTAGACCATTTTGTTAACAATTAAGTAGTTAATGAACTCAGATTTGAGTGATTATCCCATATATATTAATTCATATTTGCCTTAAACTGTTTTATTGAATTAATAATATAGATATTGCAAAAGGTCATAGAAAATTGTTTCTTTTTAAGAAATATCATATTTCAAATATTTTTCACTTCATACAGACACGTTCTGAAAATTATACTTTTATATATTTAATTTGCAATAATCGATGATTTTTTTAAATTTGAACTTCTGTTAATGTGATAGATAAAATTCTGAATCTTTCTAGCTGGCAAAAAAAAAAAAAGTTTTGGAGTTCGAACGATTTTGTGATGGAGGGAAAAAAAGAGAAAGAAAAAAAAATATGTTTTCTAAAAGTTGACGATTGCGCAATACAATAGTCATGTGATCATTCCAAACCAAGTCAAGCAAAAATCTGCCCTCGAAATAAAATTTTGGAGTCCAAACGATTTTGAGGTGGAGGGGGTCATTTTCTAAATATCGATGCATGCGTAATCCGATAGTCACTTGATTCTTTAAACCGGTTTAAACTGGTTAATGACTTAATTAAGACAAACAGTGATTTGAAGAATAAAGAAGTTATCGCATGATAATACGGTATTTGCAATAGGAGATTTCAATTTTTTTATTAATTTACAATTGATCTAAATATTAAAATTTTTGTGCAATATTGTCGGAGCGTATTATCACACAAAAACGTTTTAAACTCGGTTATACAAATAAAAAATTAGCTATTAAACGATATCCATTTTATTTCTATCATATTTTCTTAAATGATTATAAATTTTCACGAATAAATTTAAAGGTTTTTTTGCTTTATGTAACTATAATGTTGTTGTTGTTGTTTCATATTTATTTCATTTTATAGAGGCACGTGCTGGAAATGACACTTTTATATGTTTGATTTTTGCAATAATATTTGATTAATTTTTTTTTTAATTTGGGCTTCTGTCGATATGCTGGCAACACGTTGATAAAAGCTAATTTTTCCCATTGTCTCGTAACTTGCACATGCAGGCAGGTTAAATTTTATTTGGGCGAAATAAATTCTTGAAAGATATGGTTAAAATATATTTTAAAATATGTTTAAAATAGAAATTTAATTTATATTTTAAAGCATTATAATCATTGAAAAGATAATTTTTTGAACATTAACTTGATGTAAAAGTATTTTTTATATTTTTGTGCGATAATATTTTTGAAAGTTATAACGGGAAAAGCCAAAGTTTTGCTTAATTTTTAATTAATTAAAATTATAATTAAAAATTCAAAAAAATCGCTCGGATGTACACATTTCCGGCCTCCAAGGTATACAAGTGCCAAATTTGGTAGTTGTTGGCCGAACGGTCTGTGCTGTAGAACGCCAATGTGTAGCAGAATATGTCTCAAAAACAAACAGTTGAACTATCATATTGAAGTAATCTTCCAAATAAGTCGTCATCAAATTACATGACTACCATAGTTAATTGTTTTGACCGATTAGGACAAGGCAAGAGATTACGTAATAAGTGAAAGAGGTAAACAGTCAACGTTTTATCGTTCGAATCTACTAATCAAGATCTTTCATATGCTCCAAGAATTCAATCATAAGTTCAGAAAGGTTCATCCGAAAGATTTATTTGGTTGATAAAAATTCCAAGTTAGTAAAGATGAATGACTCTTTATATTACCTTGATATTATAATCTTCTTGACCTTGTTATTATCTGACAACAGGAGCCAACTGGTTGTCAGATTCAGGATTTGGTATTCATTCTGAATATTTTTTTAGAGATTTTCTGAGTAATAAGTATATAAAACATAGTCGAATAGCAGTTTGAAATCTCATAGCCTTTTTAGTTTCTATTGTACATAATGTAGAGAAAGTATAGTAATCGTCAAATAATTCGGAACTTGAAATTCTGACGAATGTCCATGTTTTAGATCTCCCTGAGTTTGAAAAACACATTTCTGGAAACTTTCAGCTTGTTCGCTTGTCTGTCTGTCTATCTGTGACAAAGATAATTGAAAAAAGATTCAAACTAGGTATACTAAGAAATTTGGTTATACGGTTTTTACACCAAATATGCAGATTCCTGTCAAATTCTGAATCAGAGAAATCAATGTCTGAATCAGAGAACGATCACCCCTAATCCAGTAGCCCTAGTGGTATTATTCTCGACATGGAGGACTTTGTGACCATGATAGATTTATACGTGCGTCAGCCACTATATATAGGAAAAGTATTCGGCCGGCGGGGACGCGAATCCAACGCCCTACCAACCAGGCTATCCTGGCCTAAATTCAATTTTTGGATACTGTTAATGCATGCCAGGGATTAATAACCAAATAACTCGCTAAGGATGACACAAAAGCTTCAGTAAAAGTGCTAAATTCACGCTAGAATTTTATATTTTGTGACTATTATACGCTAATGCATTGTAAGGCATTCTCGGGCTTGGCAATTTATTAGAGAGTATGTAAGTAGGTTTTGTATAGACAGCTCCCTCTGGTTTAAAAATAGAGCCATACAACAAGCAATTGTTGCATTGTATAGTGGATTAAAAGTTTCTGCATCTATTTTATAGATAGAATGACATTTTTATTGCATCATTATAAATATTAATAAATAAAATCAATAGTGTAAAAAACATTGAGCTTCGCATCGCCATTTTTCTGAATTAGTTCCGTTTAAAGATAACTAACTGCATGTAATGTCGCGAGTATTTACCATAGATTCGCTCGTAAACATTTGATTCTGGTCAGGGAAAACTAAAGAGAACTCCATGCAAATAATCTATCAAATTATTGGACAATTCATTATTTCGTAGTGACATCTCTAATAAATTATTACTTTCTCGTATACGACAAAGTAATTGAGATTTAAATTACGATTACGATTTACGATACGATTTAAAGACAAAGAATTGTAATCATCAAAACATTCAAACTCAATCTTTTGATTAATTCTTTCTTTTCAGACCTCTTCGAGTCAGAAAAAATACAGTTTTCAAATTACAAATGGCTGTCAGTTTATGAACGTGATAACTAAAATAAAGGCTTTGGACCAGACAGATGAAATTTGGTATGTGGTCCTTATACCAAATTTTATTATTTCTATCAAATTTTGAATTAACTTTATTCAAAGGAAATCTATCTGTCCGACTGTTCGAATATAATTTAACACAATAATTACAAAACGAAGGAAACTAGATCGATAAAATCTGGTATACAGTGATAACACTAATTTTTAGATATTTATCATATTCGTAAAGTTCAGCATGAAACAATCATATGTGAAATCATGCTTCTAAAATAAAGGCTTGCTCTGCTTAATTTCTGTAAATTCTCATTTTGAAGGTGCATAAATATAGTTAACGTTTCCATGTTTTCTTTGTCGCTCTGACATTGCAATATTGAGGATATTTCTCAAGTTCTGATCATAATTTAAATAAAGAATTTTTTAATGCTAAAAAAACAATTTTTTAATTTATCATAATAAATAAAACTATTATTTAAAGAGAGCTCCTATCCTGCTCATTTAAATTTTATATTACAAATATACAAAAAAATTAGAATGAAAAGATTAATAATATTTTAATCATTATTAATAATTAGTAATGAAAAATACTACTTAAATTTTTCAAGCTGTGAAGATTTAAAATGATTAAGAATCGAATGAAGATACATTCTTACCTAAAAGAAGTTTCCCTTTACTCATTAGTTGAACCACTGTATCCCCATTTCTGGCAAACTCTTGAATCTTTAAGAAATATTTTAATAAATACATCTTCAAACATATAACCAGCAAAATAAAGGACAAAGAGCTCATTTTGGCATTTAAGGGAATATGAATTTAAAATAGAATTATTGTTGATTGCTTCGTTCTTTTTAGAAAGCTTTCTCTCTTCTAAAATAATATTATCATCTAAAGAATAAAAAATTCTTAAAACCCTTAAAATAAACTGTTTCAGTTGTCGAATCAGTTCATTCTTTCCAACATTTTCATGTCTGAAGACAAAAACTACAATAAAAAGTTACTGGAGCTTTATTTTTCATACATTAAGTATTTTATGATCTACGTTTAACATCATTACTTTTCCAGTTATAGATAAACGATTCAACTTTTAAATAAAAAAAACATGATAATGAAAATACTGATTGAACGAAAAGAGTTGAAAATTCAAGAAGGAAGACAAATTTCTGGCGCTGAATTCATTGACAAGAAAAATTATCCACGAATTTTAAACTTTACCTTGATTCTGTCAGTTTCAAGGTCAAAATGGAGCTTTCTTAGCAAATATGTGTTGAGGAAAATCTTTAATCCTTCGTAAGAACTCTTTAATATGAGAGCTCAGGAGAAAACCTGCTACTTTAATTCTAAAAGACATACTGAAACCTTTTGGCTACATATATCTTTCTCCTACTGTAGCTCCACTAAATTTTTCCAAACGACGACATTAAACAGCACATATGAGAAAAAGATGGATTCCTGTCATTAACCCTTAAATTCACCAATAGATGACAATGGCAGTTCAGTTTTGAGTAACGTGTCTGTAGCCGCAGAAATAAGCTAGAAGCAGGGAGCGTCATACTAAAATGACAAAATTAATCAAAATAATAAATTTTTCACTTTAAAATTTTTTTTTCTCGAAAGACCTTTTTTTTAACATTTTTGATGCATTTGGTTTCGTAATTAATTACAAAGTGGACGAAGTTCATTAGTAGCCGTGTTTGGAAATATCATCCAAATACAAGCAAAAGCATATATCTTAGATAACTTGATTGGAGGGTACAAAATAATTATGAGAAGTAGAAAGTAGTATTTTTGTATATTTTATTATTTAGTTGATCGTGCTATCACAAATGCTTGGTTCTTGTTCAAAGTTGAAAGGAGCAACTTGGAAACCCAGACATTGAAATGACGCTTTTACAATATGGACTCAATTTGGCTGAATCCTTGTGCACTTGGGGACTTCTCGATCAACAAAACCAGGCAGTCCCTCAAATGCAGAGTAGAAAGAGCGGACACTAAAAAATAGGAAATTGTTTCTGCAAGAAATCTATCGGTAACTGTTCGGTTTCATAAAGTTGACCATTGACTGGAACATTTTGACAATAAACGGTATTATAAAATGTCGTCTTGCAAAGGTTTAACTAGAATCTAATGCTCCAAATGCAATGTTCCTATGTGCTTGAATAAGAAAAACAACAATTGTTTTAAAGATAATTATTTAAAATAGATTTGAAAAAGTGCATGTTTTTTAATTTCTATGTAAATCTACATTATCTAAAGTATTGTTTTGATTTAAACTTCAAAGCTCTTTTTCATTCTAAACTAACAATTTGAATTATATTAAAAATATTATATTGATACTATGCTTAAATCTCACGTTATATTTTGATGGTTTTAACATTTTCATTATATAACATATTAATAACTATATAAAAGTATGATAAAAAATTCATAAAAAAGTTTTAAAAATATTTACACAGCATTTGAAAAGTTAAATAATAGGCATAAAACAGGTGTTGCTACATTGTGTATCCAATCGGAACTATTTAGTTTCTTGTTAAAAAAACATAGTAAAACAATTTATTTTTAAGTTTTTTTTAATTGATATAAAATGTTATAGAAAGGAAATAATTTTTCAAATGGAATTAAAAAGTCATGCATTGTTGAATTAGTAAATATTTATTAAGTCAATAAAAGTGTATGTGTTTAATTGATGTGCAAAATACATGCCCTATATTGAAGTTTGTGCATGAGCACTTTGTGTTGTTATCTCTAAATTGCTAAACTACTAGTCGCTTTAGGTGACTAACAGATTCTAGTTGTGATTAATTTCAATCAAATCTCTAAAATATAATTTGACATCAATAATTTTCTCAACAAGATATTTTTAAACGTCGAATTGTGAACAGATATCTTATTCTTAATACCTATACACCTGTTCTGTTAATCGTGTATATGAATAATCTATAAATAATTGAGTATAAATACATAACGTCTTTAAGAACATAATTATCCGGGCAAAGCATCTTTTAATTGCATGTTGTCCTTCGCAGTATTCAGCTTTCACGTTCTCATCCCTGATGTATATTGGGGAGATGAAAAACAGAAAAATTCCTTCCTCTGCTTTTAATAATCGAAAAAAAAATCACATAATTAAATATTTGATGAAAAAATTTAAAAAAAATAGTTTGAATTTCAAACAGATGGAACAATGAAATACTGCTGAAAATACACAAAAATATTCTTTTATAAAATAATTGAAATTTAAAAAAAAATTGCCTGATAAATAATTGTTATTAGTAGACAGACTTCCATATGAAAATTATAGCATTTAAGCATGGCATATCAAGCAATAGTGGGACGCACAACTAGAACCTACAACTCTCTAATCTTAACTCAATAGCCGTTATCCAGAATTGGAAAATGGGAATAAAAATATAGATAAATAATGCCGAAATATGTTTACATAAGGTTGAAACATATTTGAGGAGACAGGAAGTGAAGTGGCGAAGGACCCTGGTTAGATTTATTTTATTTAGATCCAAAAATCCATAATTCTTATATAAAAAACAGGTAGCTTGACTTATATCTGCAACTTTATCATAAGCTAAAATTTCTTGACCTTTAGTGGAACTTTAATAAATAATAAAGCTATTCAATTACATCAGGATGACAAAAAAATACCTTAAAATATTTTTTATTCTAATGAACGAAAACACTTTCAGAACATATTTAAAGTTATAACAAATTTTCCACTTTGCAGAGTAGATGCTCGTCCTATTACACTTACAGTAATAGCAACGGCATAGCATCGTATGTAGCCCCTAAATATAGCATAAAGACAAGTATATACACTGTTAACATTCAGTAAATCTACATATCAGCTGAAGTTTATACAATAATACATACGATTTCCATTAAATAGCTGTGAAATTAGATGTCAGATGAAGAGTCAAGCTCAAAGAAAGGGCACAAAACTTTTATAGTAAATACTTGAATCGAACAGTTCAATTACATTAACGTTCCGTTTTAAAACAACACTAGGACTATTTTGGGACCAACCTCGCAATTTTGAACCATGGTCAGATGACGAGGACGATACCTGGCTTGAGTCAAACAGAATTTAAAAAGAAATTCAGATTATTACGTAACTTAAATACAGAAATTCCTAATAATGTTTGTAAGAGTTTGCTTCTATTTGTGATTGACACATTCACAAGTGGGTTGTTCTAAAATAGCGAGCGTTTCACTTAGAAAAAGAATTACCTGGCATGCAATGAGTGCAACTGCTTCAGGATGATTGAGTCGACATCCTCTTGCTAATCTCTTTTGAGCTAAGTATCCGGCCTGATGAATGAGTAAAGATTCCTGTTCTCGTGGAGTTAGCTTCATTGTCTAGCACAAAAAATAAAAACGATTAGAACTATTAACTACGAGGGTCACTTTTTTTCCTAAATCCGATGGACCTTACATCTTAACTTTTGCCCTTTACCCAAAACTTGTTTCCCAGTTGGGGACACCTCAAAATTGAGGATGAGAAACTTCCGGTTTGGTGGGTGTTCTCACCGCTCTGATGGGTACAGAAAGAGGGGGGGGGGCTACCACCCATCGAGGAGAAGCATACTTCCCCACGGAAGGGTTATCCTATCCGTGTAGTCAGCTAAAGGTTACCCAAAACGTGTAAAGGACCAAATTAATTTATTACCAAAAGTTATGAACGATCACGGTTACTTTCCGATATAATCTTCGAAGATTCGAATATTCGTCGTATCAATGGAATAAGCTTTTTACGCCTAATACTCTCTAATAAAAGTGTGATCCTTCTCCCCCCCCCCTACTCTGAGACCTTGGTCAAGATGGCGAATGCCTTGCATGGCGTTGGCGAATAATAGTATCGAAATATAAATATTTGGTATGATATTAGCATTTTTACCCAATCTATCACACAAATATGTATTTTGTGATACCTTTCCTCCTATCTATTAACCCCTTGCCGTACAAACTTATTTAACTTCATAATTCGATAACACACCCTACTTCAGACATTTATTGTTATTTTGATTATTATAATGATACAAGGAACATCTGAGATATTGAAGTGCCTCTAAGTTATTTTTGCATTTTTAAATACTCAATTCTGTTCGCTTAATTACAGACTTAACACTAAAAATTCCTTGATACGATACGCAGGTTAAATACGTTATTGTTTGCGAAGGAGTTAAAACCAAAATTTGGCATGGAACTACAATTTTAGCTACAAAAAAATCACATACCCAATTTCATTGATTTCCTTGTGTTTATGAGTTAACATGCATACGAAAGAATAGACCGATAGACGGTCAACCTTTAACAGATTTGAATCAAAATTTCATAAGAATCTATATTTTAGATGATAAACTTTGTACACATTTTTGTGTATCTTTTTTTTTTAGTAGTTATTGAGTTCGTTTCTATTCGAGCAACCACATAGACTTCTAAATAGATTATCTTTAAAATTTTGTAAAAATTCTTCAGATTTGCTCTGAAGTCCATGTACTAAATTTCAACTATCTAGCTCAATATATTTCAGGGACATCGTGTTACACACACAGAACTACTACCGAAAAAAAATATTTTTCAAACTCAGGAAAGTTTGAAACAAAGATAGTCAAAATATCAAGTTTGAATTTTAACGACTAAAATACTTTCTCTTTGTACACTTAGTATACGAGAAAATAAATATGCTGCCAAAGATGTGAACTGGGTTTTAATATTTCTTTCCTCGGATCGAAATTACAAATATAGAACACTGTCCCCTAAAAGACCTCTAGGAAAGAAATCCACCACTGTATTTTAAACCCAAGTTTCACTTCTACATTAGGTGCTCTAAGGTAGTTTCGATTAAGAGATATTTCAAAAACTACCTTTATAATGAATCCTTTATTTATAGATTTGAATACATATAATTAGAAAAGGCTGCATAATTGACCTCTTCCCCTTACTTTTTTTATTTTGAAAAAAAAATATTTTTAAATATAGGGAACTGAAAAAAAAAATCAGAACACGTGGATTTTAAATAGAATTTTTTTTTTTTTTCATGTGTGAAAGCATAAAATTTTTTTCATCAGTTTACTCTCTCGAATTATCTCGGAAAAATTAAACTGTTGGTTCATTATATTCAAACTCCATTTCTTCGCAATTATTACCTTAAAAATTACCAACACCGTATTTGCTTTCATACGCAATCGCCATTTTTTATTCTTTTCAGCAAAACTATCCTTACCTATCCAACAGTCACCATACATACGATCGAGCAAAACACATATCCTGTTTTTCCATCCAGCGACAAAGCTCTGCAACAACTCCCCCCCCCCCCAAAAAAAAAACCCTCCAGTCAATGCAAAATGTTTTCCTTCTTTTATAAATTTCAGACCGAGTAAAAATATTATAAAAATCCTTATGACAAATTCTTCTACGACCGAGTTTTCTCAGAATAGTAATTAATTGAAGTATATACGAACCCGAGATAACTCGGGATAATCAGGGAACAGGTTAATTATGTAGTATCCAATCTACATTTCTTAAATAATTATAGGGTTTATGAAGTACATTAAGTATGGTCATACAAAGCAACGAAATACATTTCAAAATATCCCAAAAGATTTTAACCGCATGATAAATTTAACCTCGGCATAATTTTAGTGTTAAAGGATGAAAGAACCAAAGTCCATTTCACATATTTACCGGGTAAAAATAAAATAACTGTTTTTGGAAGCAATTACAGATAAAACTTATAAACGGGAATGACTCAAAATTCTTATATAGTCTATGAAAACATGAGGAAATAAATTCCGCAAAAAAACTGGCCTGTCCAATATCTTGAGAGAGAGAGAGAGAGCTTATATATAATATATATACATATATTATGTATAAGCATAATTTTTGAAGCAAAAGGCAGTTTCGAAAATAGTGAAGAGAATTTCGATCTTTTAACTTTGTTTTATTTCCGTCCTTGGAACCATTATTTTTTTTTTTTACACAAGCAGACGCGACGAGCACAACACAGAAAGACACAACACGAAATGAGGAAAAGCTCATAAAATTTTATCCCTGTGAATATATATTGCGAGATTTTAATAGGGATTTCTAACACGTGCCAATCACAAATAAGAGAAACACAGGGATCTTTTAGTGGAATTTGTTTATGTCAGTAATATTTTGTCCCTACACTCGGAGAATGGGAAGGTGTCGCCTTTTATCCGATTCAGCAATTTTAGAACTCGTGTTGAATTAATTAATTAGAAAAAAATTTAATGGGATCAGGAAATAAGAGAATATTTAAGAATGAAGTTAATACGGGCTAAATTAAGCTAAAAATAAGGATATTAATTAAGTTTAAATTAAATTTTAAAATATCAATACATATATATATATATATAATCTTAATTTTGACTGATGTTTGGTAAATCACGATTGTATGATATCCTTTTCTTCCATTAGTATTATAAAATTTTATTTTATGTAATTTCGTCAAGTTTTTTTTTTTCAGTTAGTAATTTGAATCTAACTTAATATCACCATTTGCATTTTTGCTTACGCAGAATTCTAGGTTTCGGTTATATATTAGTCGAAATTGCTGATTTATAAATTTTATCTATTTTTGATTATATATATTTGACGATTGTATATCTTAGGAGTATATATAATTTTGAATACTATTATTTTTGTACTATTATTTAAGAATTATATACAAAAATAAAATTAGTATGTGTAACATATGAAATTATCTAGGAAATTTTTGAACTTTTTTCAACAATATTTATATTGGGCAATCATAAATCCAATTCTAGAGCATTCAACATGAAATACGTAATTTATTACATTCTGCATAACATAACGAGTACTAATTATTCATTTCATTAAGTTACCTTGATTTATTTTCTAAGATACGGCGATATTCGTACAGTAGAATTATGAAAAAACTCTTTCTTTAGAAAATGCATCTAAAGTTTTTAAATGCTTTATATATAAGCATCATTTACATGTTAATAGTTTGCTATAAGTTGGGTTCTAATTGACATAGAGACAAAATAAAGATATCAGTGGAAACAGAAACATACATATTTTTTGAAATTGCACAAAAATAAAATGCGAATTTTCTTCCAAATTCATGTTTTAAACCTAGTCGGATACCTTAAGAAGAGTAGTTTCATACTGCGCTGAATTTCACCTTTAATACAAGTTTTCTTCTGAAGTATTTAGAGCTTAAAAT
Source organism: Argiope aurantia (assembly GCA_026543865.1). Taxonomy (NCBI): domain Eukaryota; kingdom Metazoa; phylum Arthropoda; class Arachnida; order Araneae; family Araneidae; genus Argiope; species Argiope aurantia. The sequence continues at coordinate 161,754 of JAPMOR010078957.1, forward strand.
TACAAATTTCATATAGTTAAAAATCTTTTGCTGTGACCATCAAATCAAGATCTGTAAAAGCGTGCGAATTAAAAACAAGTAAAAATATGTTCAAGAAATTATATATTTTTTAAATAATATTACTTAAAATTCAAAAATGCATTTGAAAAAGTACGAAATGCAGTAAATATCGCTGAATATAAAATCTAGTAGAGAAATTAAATCCTAAATAAAATATAAGAATATATTTTTAAAAAGTTGTCTGTAGCTGAGCAAAATTAATCCTTTTTGCCTCAGTTTTTAATGTATGTATTATTAAAGTACAACTTACCTTTTGTTATTAAAATCCCAAAAAAATATATAATGTATTCTAAAATTGTCCAGATGATTATATTGCAGTTCATAACTACGACGATTTAAACATGGCTTTCTTATCATTTTCTGACCACATTCTGCGATCTTTGATCGAAGACGGATTACAAAACCAAGGTTGCAAAAAATCGTTTTCATCTTATCAAAATAGATCAAAACATTATTTGTACATCTCGAAGTAGCTCTCAATAGTTATCATCGATCTCTAATAAAATGCAAAATCAGTTATTGACAGTATATCTTTCTTGATTTAGTTTGATTATAAATAACTTTTCCTTTCTTTAGTTTCAATTTTCATCAACATTTGTTTATTTTTACAAGGAAATAACTTTTTAATACATTATCGTTTGAAATAACTTTCTTTTTCTTCTGTTTTTGATCTCAGTTTAACTGAAATATAATGGAGTTATTAATTCTTTATCAGTTACAGTATCTTTTTTTTAAGCATATGGAGAACAATTTTTAATAACCGATATTTTAACGAATTTATTAAAAACGTTTATTTTATTATTAGTAGATTAATTATTTTTAACGGTGATTCGAATCTCTAAATCAAAGCATCGTGAAACGATAAGCTTTGTTTGTCTGTGACCATTTTATTTTTAACCAGTTAATTTTTCGGCCTCTCTAGAAAAAAAGTATCTAAATTGTGTCTCAAAAATTTTGCGATGACGCGATACTACACAGCGATATATTTAAGAAAAACAATTAATATTATATGCGGGTTTTGTTTTTTTATAATAATAATTAATATTCTTTTATTTGCTCGTTTGATTTGGACTTGGCCTCAAAATATTTTTAAGATTGTGAAATTTACGAATATGTTTGTGTTTTTACTAAAATTGTAATTCAAACTGGAAATTATCACTACTTATTACTCTTGACGAATAAACGAGTCATAACGCAAAATGCTGTACTTTTTCCCATGACGAGTATACTCGTCAAAAACAGTTAACTGATTAAAGTTTACTTTTGATTAAGTATCAGGGATAGAGATAGCGCACGCACACACAAAAAATGCATCTAATATCTTTGCAACATGCATGCGTATAAAATCAGAAATTAAACCATAAAAAGAAAAGTAGCAAAAATATATAAAATTATTTTTTAAATATTGTAATTAGAGAAAAGCAATTATATATAGCAATATTTATAATTACTATATATAATTATATTGCATTTATGTATAATTATATTGCATTTATATAGCAACGGAAATAAAACTATTATAATTAAAATATCCATTTTTTAAAGATTTTCTAGTGGTATGCAAATTAAAAAAATGAATTTTAAAGTAGCGTATAAATAAAGTAATTTTTACACTAAACTATGTAAAGAAGTATTAAAAAAAACATTAAAGTTCAGAATTTTCTATTAAAATATATCAACTTTAAATCTTGAAATATCTTTTCTTGGTGAACGCATATTACCAAAGGAGTAACTAAATGCCAAATAGAGTAGCAAAAGCTCTAGAAGCAAGTGTTTATCTGCAAAACGTTTTAAAGGGATTTTTCCTTCATTTATGTCGAGTCCCGATTAGCAATTTATATATATTCTTTATAGATTAGCAAACAGTGATTAAAAGGACAATTATTTTCAAATGTTAGAAATCTGTTATAGTTGGTTATTTTAACATCTCACTCACTGTACACCATTTCAAAAAAGGCATTCCTTCCCTTTTTGGTTTAATTTCGTTATATTAACGTCCCGTTTTAAAGCAATACTCGCCAAGCATGAAAATAGATTCAGCAAAAATGCTAAATTCATGACAAAAAATATTTCGTAATTACTGTAATCCTTGTCATGCAAGATGTTCTCTGGCATGACAAATTTATTATAGATTATGCTAATGGTTTCGGGGATGCCAACCTTATTTATTAACTGTTTATATCAACCTTATTTTCTTCAACTTACTCCTCTTTGCTGTTGTTCGTAGATTGTAAGCTATCTAATTTCAGCGAGATTTGCCGATATATTATATTCAATGAGATTTATCGATATTCTGCATACCATCTTTATTTCTTGAGCTTAACCACATAGGACATCGTTAGCATTCCCAGACGATTTCTTGTTCCGAAACATATCGCCAGTAGAATCTGTTGCTTTCAGCAAGACGGATGTTACCTGTCATTAGCTGGGGATCGTCTGAAATGCCCCTCCCATACATCGTGCGAATAGTTTTAACAGAGGGGAGTGAGTAACAACGCCCCTTCTTAATTGCGGTTATGTCATCTTGCTTGGCAGTGTCAGCTTAGTTTGGTAATGAATGGAAAAGTCATTGTTGCTATCTGTTGCGAGATGCAATGATTGCTGGCCTTCACACTTGATAAGAATTTATCGATTATTGGCAAAACAAAATCTATAAGTTATTCCTTATCGTATAGAAGTCATTCCTTATCATTTTCTGTTGTGTCCTCTATTGGGGAGGTGGGTATAAATATAAAGTAGTGAAAAAAATTCCTTTCGGTAAGCTGGAAGGCAAAAGTAGATTCCTTTGCATCCGAGTTTCTATCTGGCAACAAAAAAATTGTTGATGTTAGAAACAGTTAAAATTAGGGCTTGAAAATCACTTTTCAGCCCCTAACTTCTAAGTTGAGTTATCTAAAAACTTGAAATATACAAAAGTTGTTCGTCTTAATTAGGCGCTCATTTGGCTAATTAGATTTATTTTTCTGTCTTTAATATCAAGAAATTTATAGCGAAATGAAAATTTCACCCCACTGCCACCACCATTTCCACTCCCGTTGACCTAGACGGGCCATTTATGAACTCATCCGAGGTTTCTACATTTCTAACAAAATATTCCAAGCCAGTCAAAATACAAACAACTTTAATTATCTTGTTTACAAGATAATATAGGCAAAGCGTTATACGCGTATTATATTATACACAGTGGCTCCCAAAATTGAGTATACACAATACTCTTTCTTCTTTAACACTAAACATACCGGCATTTCACCGATACATTGGAATTGCCATTGGAAGCGGGTCAAATGACCCGCTCGTGGTAGCTTTAGTGTTAATTTTATTCTTTTTGATCTTAACATTACTATTTATGGCTAATACTTATAAGAACGACAAAATATACATTAAAAAAAGTATTAGGCTAAAAAACAATACGGAGGAATCAATATTTTTATTACAGTAATTTTTATGTCAAAGTTACAAATACTAAAGTCGCAAAATTGAGTATACATCTAGCAAAATCTGTCAACAAAAAGAGAAAGATAAATAAATATTTTGTTGCATATTCTTTTGCATTCAGAACAACTTATAAACTGTGTAGCATTGAGATGACAAGAGTTTGAGTTGTTTCGCCGGATATTTTCCACCATTCTTCTTGCAATACTCTTTGCCCCTAATACCGTGTTTTTGAACTAATTTTCCTAATTGTGCCCACAAATTTTCACTCATATTGATATCTGGAAATTGAGGAGGGGTGTGCAATTGCATTTTACAATTATACTACAACCATAACTTAACTATTTTAGCTGTATGTTTCGGATCATTATCTTGTTGAAACAGAAAACTGGACCCAAAACCCAAATTCTGGTCACTTTGTTTTAAATTGTTCTTCAATATATCCAAATATTTAATTTTATCCATGATTCCATCAATAAAAATTAAATTTCCCATTCCTTTAGCAGACATATACAGCCCCATACAAGAAGTGAACCACCTCCATGCTTGACAGAAGGATTGGTGTTTTTAGGAAGAAGTTCAAAATTGGACTTTCTTCAAACATAACATCAACCATCACTTCCAAAAGCATTGAACTTACTTTTGTCACTTAATATTACTTGTTTCCAGCAGTCAGGAGGCTTTGAAATATGACTTTTAGCAAATGAAATTCTTTTCTCTCGATTTACTTTGGAAATGAATGGTATTGTTCTGGCAGAAACACACTTTCCAATTGTTCTTGAAGTAGATGTAGCAATTTTTGTAGCACTCACCTTAGGACTGTTTGCTACCTCTCGAATAACTCTTCTCTTGGTCGTGGAACTGAGGATTTCTTTTCTTCCATGTATATTAGCAATTTGTCCATACGTTTTATACTTTTGGAAAAAATTTTGAACGCATCCGTGACTGCGTTGAATTTTCCTTGCAATTTCTCGTAGAGATTTACCATCTTCCGACAATCGAATATCAAGTTTTCCGAATTTCAACATTTGTTTCATTACTGGAGCTCATTATGATAACCAAAACGTCGTTTTCGCTTGGAAATCCATGACTGCCATTTAAAGTAACAAAACAATTTTACTTATTCATTTGAAAATAAATAGTGGTAGTCAAGTCGTATATTTTATAAGGTGTATACTCAATTTTGTGACTTTGGAATTTGTAACTTTGACATGAAAATTACTGTAATAAAAATATTATCGATTCCTTCGTTTTGTTTGATAGCCTAATACTTTTGTTAATGTAGATTTTGTCGTTCTTATAATTATCCATAAATAGGAAAGCTAAAATCAAAAAGAATAAAATTAAAGAAAGAGTATTGTGTACTCATTTTTGGGAGCCACTGTATATATATAAACCTTTGAATGAAGGGCGTTTTGGGGTTCTAGGGACCATGGCCGGTGAAGAACTGAAATTTTTTTCCAAAATCTTGTCACGAGAACCATTGAAAATTGTTGTCTTCTTATACGAATTTACCTAAGAGCTAATTGTTGAAATGAAAATCAGGAAGATGAATTATTTTTGTGCAAAAAGGAATCTTGAAAGATCAGTAGGAGGGTTTTTTCCTCAGCTTTTTGCGATACTTTTATAAAAGGACAAATTTAGTATTTAGTTTTGTAGTACAAAAAAGCGAGTATTAGTTTGAAACAGTATCGTTCATAATTGATCCGTCCAAATTTTTTCACGAATCTACAGTTTTAATATAACTGAGTTTTTACATTTAATAATTGTTTTAAATTGTCACTTAAAATTACATAATAAAAGACTCACCAGTAGGTGTCATATGATGGGATTGTTCCAAAATGTGTTTTACGCTTACAATTTTGGGATAAAATTTAGCTGGTTCTTGTGTGCACACAAATGGATAGATCACAGATCTTCTTTTAGGGATCTTCGATCAAAATTTGATAAAAAATATGGTTGATGGTTTACTGTAACATAAGATTTAATTTTCCTAAATTTGGATTAAACGGGAAAATAAACCGATTCGTATGAAAGAATAAAGTTAAGAAGGCAAGTTAAAAGTGGTGTTAATTACAAAATATTAATTATCAAATTAACCCTTTAATTTATTAAATTTTATAATTTTAATTTATTAAATTAATAAATTTATAAAATTAATAAATTTATAAAATTAATAAATTAAATTAAATAATTAATCATTTTTAATTTATAAATAATTATTTATTTATTTATTAAATTAACCCTTTTCACTCTGAAAAGTAATTCGATGCAAATTATTCACCTAATACTAAGATTTGCTTATTGCTCTGAAAAATAAATATACATAATTGTTTTAAATAAAATTTCTCTGAAAAAAATTTATCTACAGCTTTTTCCTATTCTGTTGGCGTTTTTAGTAATCAAAATTAAATAATGAATTAAATCAAATGTCAAAGTGATGTACCGTCTTGAATAGTGAAGGAGAGGCACCATATGAGCGCAAAGGATTAATTTTTGCTAAAGAACAGGAAATCGATATTAGTTAAATGAAATTAGTTGATTTTTGTGCAGTTTTAATGGAAGAAAAGTTTTCATATTCATTTTAGTTCATTTCATATTTTAAATGTATACATTTGAAAACAGAACATAATAGATAGAAAAACCGAAATAGAGCAAAATAAGCTACAATTTATAAAATGACTTGATGTAAAGTACGAAACCATTCAATTTCGTAAATCGCTAATAAAAGTTAATAAAATAAATTAACATATAATTGCAACAAACCATTTTGAAATCCGTCTCATTTCTTTACGTCTTCGACATATTCTTTTTTTAACACAAATTATCCCAAGCATATTTCTAAAATATCATGCCTAAAAAGGGCTTTGTCAAAATTCCATACGAATTCATTACGTGCGATTTCGCAATATATCTGATTTCTAGTTCTCCGATTGCAATTGTAGTAAATACAAAAGTTTAAATATTGCGGCATTTACATAATAAAAGAACCCCAAATTAAATTATGGTTTATATGTACATGTATTAAATCATGTCAATGCTGCTTCTAAAAATAAAGTCTTTCGCTTTCTAAAAGACGCGTAAACCCGGAGCCACCTCTATTAAAACATCCTACAAGCCTGGAGAAGAACCGAGAAAGTAAAAATATTAAACAATGACAGCATTTCTCTTACCGTGCTGTTTACATTCTTTCTCGTACTGTTGTTTTAAAATTATCTGGAAAGAGGGAGAGATCTGACCTCTCCATATAAGCTGTCAGCTGTCTAGTCTGACCATTGGTGAAAACTAGGGTTGGTTATACAACGATAAACCACAACAATCCTATCGATAATATGCAGCTCATAGGTGTTAAGACGATGGACTGCAATCTTTTTAATGTTGTTCAATTTGACATATTTTTTTGACAAATCAAATAATTAAATAATGTTTTGAATCAGATGGTTGAAATTTGGTATAAGAGCTTGATACTAAGTATTAGATTCCTGTTCATTTCGAATGAAATCCAATTAGGGGAAGATTATCATACTGGTTATTTAAAATTCAAATTAGCGCAATAACTTTTTTAAAAAACGAAAAGAACTAGATGGATAAAATTTTATAAAGGGATTTATCAATAAAGTATAAATCTGTATCAAGGTTGGAACCAAATCAAATTAACAATGTGATCTTCTGCAAATCTATTTTTGAATGCATCTAAAAGCAATAATTCAAACAAGTCAATTGTGTAAATGAAATTTGGCTCGCAGTTTTATTATCTAAAATGTAAATTCTTATCAAATTTTGAACTAAATCAAACCAAATGATCAACCAACAACAAACAAGGCACAATAAACAACCAGTCAAAGGGTTGATTGTTTGCTGATTTGTGCTTTCATATTCATGAAAATGCAATAACTCAGAAATACAATGACAAATAAATGAAATTCTGTACTGATCTCATTACTACAATCGTAGTTTTATGTCAGATTTTCTTTCAGTTAGTCTAGAAAAGTCATCCAAAATATATATTTCTAATATTTGCATATCAAACATAGGCCAGTGATAATATATTGCTAAAGAACGATATTTTGTAACTATTGTTTGCCAATATTAAATAATTATTACATCAGTATTAGTTGTTTCATTGCATTGCGAAGCACGTAACTATCATGGACTCTTGAAAAAAAAATAGGAACATTGGTGGCATTTATGCTTTTTCCAATGCCATATCTACAGGGGTTGTTTTTTGGGGGGAGGGGGGAGTGAATAACAAAATTTTTAGAGAGAGAGAGTTTGGAAGATATCACTCCAGCTGCTTTTATACACATACAACTGTATCGCAGCTATACATATGTTTTGAGCCACCCTTGCATCACAACATCAATACGAATACCAAAAACAGGATTCGCTATATTTTTCTGACCCATAGAAGAAAAAGGAATTATATTGGCTCTTAGACTCAAAAATTTATTAACCAGTTAACTGTTTTTGACGAGTATACTCGTCTTGCAAAGTTCAACATTTTGCATTATGACTAGTTTATTTGTCAGGAGTAAAAAATAGTGACAATGTGCCGTTTAAATTACAATTTTAATAATAACTCAAACATATTCGTAAATTTCAAGATGTTTAATATATTTTGAGTACAAGTGGAAATCAAAGGAACAAATAAAAAATTATTAATAATTATTATCAAAAAAACCCGCATATAATATGAATTGTTTTTTAAGTGTGTCGTTGTGTTGTATTCGTCATCCCAGAAGCAATTAGGCTTCGTAAATTGTTTTATGACTATTCAAAAAGTGGCTTGCCTGATAATAACCAGAATGAGGATCCTTTTGTATCCTTTTTACATGTTTTCAAGAGGCTGTATTTTTTTTATACTTCCTATTCAAAAAAGGAAATTTTAAGTAAATAAATGAATTATTATTGAAATCAAAAATAAAAGTCATTTCATTACAGCATAATTTCCGTACTACACAAACTGTGTTTGACAAGTAGACTCGTCATCACTACATTTTGCTACACAATTTGTATACGCATTTTCTGAAGAGGTCAAAACAGTTAACTGGTTAAACTCTTCGTTAAATGATCTTATTTGGATCACATTCTTTTATTTCATTCATAGAAAGGACATTTTATGTAATCACATAAAGAGTCTATTTCAGTTTGTTCAATTCAATATCTATTTTTTTTCGAATTAAATAAATAAATGTAGCAATTAAGGATTAAAAATTTAAACATTTTGGTGCGAGATTCAGACACGTAATTGTATACACAGAATCAAAGCCATACCGACAAACATATCAAAAGTGTAATGTTGCTTGTAATAACACAAAACACAAACATGTCTTATCTGTTAAGCAGTATCTCCTAACCTATCCCAGACTAGGAAATACAATTGATGCTTTGCAAACTAACATATCCTATTCAGCAAACATGCAGATAGAAAGTCAGTCTGTCTAGACGTATTCATGTAATGTTGATACCACGAGGACCAGCTGCGCAAAGAAAGCGTGGACTGCAGGTTGAGACGCTAGTCAGGTTGACAGGTTGAGACTAGCGTCTCAACCTGTAGCTAAGAATTGAGCATGGAAAATAGAGCTCTTTGAAGCATGGAGAAAGAAAAATAGTCTCAAATACAATACCATCACTAACCAAAACGATTTTAAAATAATTACCAAAACGCGTGATGATTTATAAAGTCCTTGCCTAGTGAAAAATCTGCGATATTATTTATATTATATATCTTCAAGAAAAAGCCAAAGTTTTTCCCGAACTATCATAGAATATTATATTTAGGTTTAATTCATCTGTCTTGATTCCATCAGCCATTGCATTCTTACATAAGAATTTTTATATAATGGAATTTGAAAAAAATTGCTAGCTGAAAAATAAATTCGAAAAACGCTAAAACAAAAATTTTCCTTAGAATTAATTTCTGAATAAAACAAATATTTTATTATAACTTAATAAAATATTTGGAGATGAGATAGCAAAATTTTTGTTGCAAATTGTATTTAAAGTTAGTTCTTTAAAATTATTTTAAAAATTGGCGCAATTGAAATGGATTACGCTAAAGTCAATTTTTTAGAAAAAGTTTCAGAAATATAAAGAAAATATTTCTGCTTTTGTGCGTCCTTAAATTGCTAAGAAAAACACGTAAAAGTTTCGATTAACTTTAATTAAAAATTCAATTAAAATTTTTAACACTTTGTTTTTATTGAACACAAATTACCTACGGAGTAATTGCAGGTTCCAATATGGTAATTAAGTCGACAGCTTTTCTTGCCTACCTTTAAAGTAATACATTTTGCATGTTAATATTTTTTTCTAACACGCAGTTTACATGATGTATATCGCCCCCATCAAATTGAAATGTTAAAATATGTGAACCTCCCACAGAAAAACAATAGAAAGATTATAAAATAAATATTAAAATTAAATGTTTCAATTTCTTTGCAGCTTTAAATCTATTAGCATACACTGAAAGAGAAAATATGCATTTTATGTGAAACAATTTTTACAGAATTCGTTAATTATCATTATGGCATCTTGTTAAAGATTGGAAAGATTCTATGTGATTATTGAAGCATTATAGTTGCATTTACTTATATAATTTCCATAATTTTTTGTGATTTAAAAAATTATTAAAAACATCTAGTACATAAAATGCTACCAATATAATTTTACTATAAAATATAAATACCAATATAATTTACTATAAAAGATGAATATAGTTTAGTTAGATTAATGTCAAATTTTGAAATCTCTCGAAGAATACTTAGAACGGTCCTTGCAATTCCGATATGTAATCAATCGAGAAAAGAGAATATACGAGCTAGCCCTTACCTACCTACCAAAACTTGCACCTCAGCTAAAGATATTTGAACCGATTGATTTAGTCTGTATTAGTTGAATATGTAATGGTCTTTACTAAAACCATATGTCGAATCCATAAATTCTCTTCCTTGAAACAGATACTGCTTCCGCCTATAGTTTATATACATATTATTTTATAAATAAGCAAATATACCGGACATCCGTGTACTTAATTAGAAACAAATTTAATGTTCATTTCCGAGTAGCATCATTATATGTTGTAGGATTAAAATGTTATTAAAGACATGGTTTAGTCACTACTGATAGGTTAATCTGCTTACGTAATTTTTTTATGGGCATATAATAATTATTATTATTAAATAAATATAAAATTAAGTTAATGGTATTAAAATTAGACGTTTCATGCTCCTATAACAAAATACTTTTGTTTCGAATTTTATTAAATAACTTTAAAACTGAAATAATAAATACATGAAAAACACCTAAAGCCTTAATTTTTTATTTAATTAATTTTAATTAAATTATCGAAAATCTGAATAAATTAGTGACATTTTCTTAAAGATATCGTAACAGTTAGACCTTGAAAGGCAATTTACAATTCCCTTAATTACTGCGCTAATAAAAATCGAAATAAAATTTCCCAAAATAAAAAGAATTTTATTTTTCCCCCTTTGAAATAAAATATCTAAACACAAATACACTTAATTCAAATGTTTTATCGCAGCATAGTACAGTATTGCTCTTCCAGGTACAGTGACTTGATTACTCGGGAGTAAATAATTGAATTTTTGATATTTAAGTTCATAATTATGCCAATGTACAATTAATATAAAAGATGTTTCATCTGAACACGCTTAACCAGTTAACTGTTTTTGATTAGTATACCCGTCATGGGAAAACTACAACATTTTGTGTTATGACGAGTTAATTCAATGACAATTATTATATTTTTATAATAATTGTTTAATTATTTTATTTATATGCTTATGACAATTCAGATACGCATTTTCAGAAGAGGTCTAAACAGTTAATTGGTTAAATGTCTCGAGAATTCTTCATATTCTTATTTAGATTGAAACAATAATAAATGCTTTAATATAATTCGGATCTTCGTATATTAAAGATGTTTAGTCCATTTCAAATATTTTAAAACCTAGCTGCAAATATTTTAATTTTTTTTTTTTTGTTAGGGATTTGTGTGAAATCTAGACTTTTGAAGTCACTGATGTAGCAGGATGAGTGACATTAGAAGAACCTTCTTTCAGTATTCAGTAAAGGGATATTTGATTTTACTAAAAAAAAAATCCTGTTTTCGATTTAAAAAGAAATGTAATTGGATGTACCTTTTAATCAGTCATTCTAGAGAGGCATCACGTCATTCTAGAGTTAATGGACTTGACTGCTTTTGACGAGTATACTTGTCATGGAAAAGTACAACATTTTGAATTATGATGAGTTTATTCTGAGTAATAAGTAGTGACATTTTGAAGTTTGAATTACAATTTTAGAAAAAAACTCAAACATATTCGAAAATTTCAAGATGTTTAAAAATATTTTGAGGTCAAGTCGAAATCAAAGGAACAAATAAAAAATATTCTGCGTTGTCCCATGCTTTGTTCAATATCATTCTCTAACAAAAAAAAATTAATTTTTTTCTGTTTCTTTTTCTTTATATGCAAACAAATGCATAGTACTTTAACTGTAAAATGAATGCGATTATTGAAACAAAAAAATAAAAGTCATTATAATAAATAATTAATTATAAATATATTTATTTAATATATTTATATATATGACAATATAGATTCGCATTTTTCCAAAGAAGTCGAAAACAGTTAACTGGTTAAAAATTCCGTTATGAAATCTCAGCGAGTAGACAAAAAGGTGAATTTGGCGAGTTGTTATGGTCAGAACCCTAAAGCAACCCTTGGAGTCGATACCTCAATGGGATGATAATGATCTCTCCTCTTCCGACAGATATCCTGGAAGGGGGGTTTCGTAGAAATCCCCCGAATTTTACGTGTATGGAGAAGATGATAAAAGGGCTCTCAGCACTGGAGCGCGTTCTTTACCATTTTAAATTTTCGTTTTGGTTCTGTTGCAAGTTCTAATCAGTTCTTCGTTTCAATATTTTCAGGGACATCTTTCCGCTTGTTTAAAGTTTTTTAAATCTCCCAATAAGAATTTTTGCAAGATTTTTTCTAAAGTCTTGGATTATGTGTGCTTAAAGTTGCTTTGTGTTCGAAAATTATGTGTATTGAAATGTTCCTTAATGGATAATCTGTTATTCCTAAATATTTCATCATATTCTCGGTAAGTGTTTTATATATATTCCATTTGGCAGACTTTATTCATTATTATTGACTTTTATTATTTTTATTCTGCATAATTTACAAGGTTGAAATTATCTCAGCAAGTTACTAATTTTATTCGAATATTTTCGTAATTTCCACTGAGAATTTCAATTTTTTTTTCGAACTGTGCATTCTTTAAATAAACTATTAAATAATATTATCTTTTTCTTGTCGGTAATTATTTTTAATTCAACTGCAAATGTTTAAAGTTAGTTGAAGAATAATGCTTCTGGCTATTTTTTAGGAAATTTCATTTCTCGAAATAACTGAATAATTCTGCTAACTAATGAAATTAATTATTTTGTACAATCATCGGTAGAAATTTTCCCTAACATTCTAATTAAATCTGGAATAATATTTGTAACATCAGAAAACTGAATATTAACCCTTTGATCGTTTTGTCCATACATTGTACGTGTATCAAAGTGGCGCTCCTCAAATATAAATGAATCCTTCCAAGAGCTATGATTCTATTCGAAAATTACACATAATCCATATACGCCTTGCGCATTCTGTATTATATGATTTATTGAATCAATATGTTAGCATATTCTCGAATTGGAAGTTACTTGATTAGATGATATTGTAAAACAGTTAAGGGCTTAAGTGTAAGAAAAAACTTCCAAAATTTGTAAGTAAACATTTTCCAATCAATTGATTTAGTCCTAAATTATCCCAAAGTTGCAAAGTGTTCATAATATTCCGTTTTCAAACTAGAATTGAAATTCATTGAATAATCAATAGTTTTATGATCATCAACTACAATCTAATTTTTATTTTCCTACGATTTTAGTAATATTACCGTATAAATTATAAAGTTTATTTTAAAATATTAAGAAGAATTTCCAGACTAAGTTAAAAAAAATTCAATTACCTTTTATAGGAATTTAGTCTTTGAATGAAAAATGATCGGAAATCCTAACATGCAAATTTATTTTGGGTTAATGTTAATTTATATATTATCTACATCAAGTGCTATTAAAACAACTTTCGATTTCAAAATTGCATTTAATTTTCTATTTTTTTAATGAGTTATATAAGTCTGCAAGAAATAATATTTTTAAATCAAATTTAAACACATTTTTTTAATTTAAAAAATTATATTATTCATTTGAATTTTTTCTATTTTATGTCGAAAATGTTCATATATAAATACTTCGTTTTTTAATTTTTCTGAATTTTAAAATATTCATAATTTTCAAACTCCAATAAACCAATTTCTTATCAAATCGTGATTTACATTAATATAAATAAATTGCTGGTTGCTCAAACCTGATGACTGATATTTTTAAAGTTTTAAATCTAATTTACCTTAAACCTATAAAGAGGAATTTTTCTTTAAATAATTATCATTTTTAGCACTAGGTTTAATTCATTTCCAATGTCACTGCATAGGAATTGGAAGAAATCCAAACTAAAAACTGGTTAGGAGGGGGAGTTACTGCTAATCGGTAAAAAAATGCTTTATTTAAAATAATTGTTATGTCCTCTTACCTTCCTCCATTAAAACTGTTTCTTCTTTTACGCATTATATAGAAAATAACATTTTGCTCTTTTATCAGCTTTGTTCTATATCACATTTTAGCGTAAAATCCTAACAAATTTCTAGCATATTCACCAATTTAATTACACTTTTCCCAAATTTTTCTGAATTACTCAAGTTTTTTTACCTTTACTAATCTAATGAAAATTAGAATATTTCAATCAACATTTATAGCAACAGTTATATTTAATATTTCTGCAGTTTATTATAATTTCTGCATCTAATATCCCGTCATTTCAAACAGAATAAAATTAACTAAAGGAATATTTTGGGGAATTCTAACAGTTTTATAATGAAAAAAACGTAAAGACCTTAGACAAGAGTTTAGATTCACAACAATATATACAATAATAATAAATCAAGCAAATTAATTAACCGCCTAACAGTTTTGCACGAGTGTCATACGTGCATCGATTTATCGAATCTTGATAGTTGCAAGCAAAAAATAAACCATTCATAACAATTATAATGCAATAGTAAAATTACTTCGAATACATAGATAAGTCAATGGATTTCCCTTTGAATCGAAATAAGAAAATATTCCCAAAATAGACGGTGTGGTCTTATTAGATAGTAAAGAAAAGAGTTGTGGTTAAAAAGTAAAATCTTTGAACCTTATAATATCTTCCAGCTTATCCCTTTACAAATTGCTGGTAGAGTTAAATTCCAGTTAACTCATGTTCATTTATTCGAAATTGATTTTGGGACAAAAAGTATATAATGGGTTAAAATAATTAAATATAAATTTCACTCTTATCCAAACCTGATAATATTTGCAATTTTATTTATACCTAATATTTCCATAATTTTAAGAATTTAAAGTTTTATTTTTATTTAATGTCAGAGCTATGTCCAAATATCAGAACTGACAACTTTAATTCTCGAAATCGTAGTTCGAAAACAATAAACACATCTACAAACAATAAATGTTTTTGGCACGCAAGCGCAATACCATCCCCCGATAACATGAAAATAAAATGCTTCGCATCGTGCATAAGAAATTTTTTTCGCCCCAGTTTCCGCCACTAATAACAACCCATTGTGCTAGGTGAAAAGTCCGTCCCTATTACCTGTCTAGACGACGCCTGGGGGTGGGAAAAAAGGGAGCCACTATCCTCCTGGTCACTTCCCTCGCAGTCGCAATGAAAAGGGTTTTGGAGCCACCTATAGCAGCGTCTGGGATACACTAAAGAAAGCATACAAGGGGGAAAAAATTTAAGGTAAGCTATGTAGTAACTTTTATTATTTGCTTACGTTTTTAAGGTCTTTGTATCTTAGCATTTAAACATTCCATACAAATGTAACGCTTTTTATGCATTAGACGAATTTGATCAAACGAACATTTCCCCACTCGATGACAATGGATTTGAATTAATTGCATAAAACCCGTCTTTTAAGATTATATTTATTTATTATATAGATTTTTAAAAGTACAATTAAATATTTTATGTAGGTTTATAAGGGTTTTCTTGGAAAAATATTTGAAACAAATTTGTTAGACTTAATTCTTATTTTATGTCTTGTACCATTCTATTCAATGCACTATACATTTCCTTAATTTTCAGTCTATATCTTTATGCATAAAATTATATAACAGGAAAAAACAGTGTTAAAAATAAATAATTTAAAGCTTTTTTTTAAACTTTGTTTGGTTATGAAGTTAAATATTAATTGCCAGTACAATAAAATTTCAAACATTTTATTAAAAATATATCTTACATTGAAATCATTTGAACATGGAAAAATAATTCAAATAATTGAATCTTGATCAGCAGAAATGATAAAGAGCAGGACGAAATATTAATAACAATGGAAAGAATTAGAATTTTACTTCAATAACGAAATGAATATGCAGATAACTATGACGAAAATTTGTTTAAACTATTTTTTTAATTTACTAAAATTGGAGGAATTATAAGAAAAAACTTGATACAGTTGAAAAGACTTTTTTTTAATGTGAAGTAAAAGTCATTTTTATGATGCAATATTTTCGAAAACTATCTTGAAAAAACGCCAAAATTTCGTTTAATTTTTAATTATAATTAATATTCTTATTTATTGCCTTAATTTGACCATCAATAGTACTCGCTTCTGGTCCTTGAAAGTCCTTCATTTTCGTTTTAATATTTTCTGCATGCGATCCGATCAATGCAAATTTTAAAAAATATCTGTATTTCAGTTGTATTACGTTCAATATTTCAGCTATGTTTATAAAATCTAGAATATTTTAATGCATGTATTTTTTTAATATTTAAATTTTGCATGTAATGCAAAATTATAGATATATAACTTTTTCAAAATTATTATGATCAGAAGAAAATTGGAAACCATTCCACATAAAATATTTGACAGCAATGATTCAGATATGCTTTCATTTAAATATTCCGAGTGTCTTTAATTTTGTATGCTTATATCTTAAATTATTTCACATAAAATTCAGCATCTAATATTCATGTACAAATTGAAATTAAATTTACTGTGTTTTTTTTCATCAAGTATCAACACTTATATTTATCAACTATAATCTTAAATACGGCATAATTAATCTTTCTCCAAATAATATATTTTAAAAATTTTATTATATTATATATATATATATATATACATAGCATCTAAAAATTTCAATATTAATACATCTGGATGTCATAAAAAATTTTAAAATATATGTAACATCTAAAATTTCAATATTAATGCATTTAAATATCACACAAAACGGTAACTTACTGTTCCGTTGCCTTTCATATCCCAGATTTCTTCAGTAGATCATAATTAACTTTTCTATTTAATCTCGCCGGAAAATAATGGGTTTTATATAAAGTTTAAGTGAGAGAATATATATATATAGCTACTGATGAGCATCAGGCAAAAGGAAAGAGAATCGTTATTGACAGACACCTCAGAAAATGAAAGAAAGGTATACATGGCATTTATATTCATATAATGACCAAGTATTGGAAGAAAAGTGTCGATATGCAGCGCAAGAATCGACAGTCTGCTTTTCTTGGCGAAAACCAGTGGCAGAATTTGGCGTATTGCAATCCTAATGCACTTATGAGGCCCTTAAATAAATTTGTCAATTTTAGATATCAACATGCTAATGACTTGTTTTCGGTTTTTTTTATTATTATTATCATTAATATTTTAGTAACCTAGTGAAGATGTATATGTTTCTATTTATTTATTTTGACTCATGATTGTGTGGTGTCAGCTTTTTTATTGTTCATTCTCGAATTATAAAACTTTAGGTGCTTTTGCGCATGCGTCAGAAAATTCATTTCGTCAAAAAAAAGGGAACAAGAGGAAAGAGGAAGTGGTTACATTTAACAATAAGATGAATTCTTATTATTCTTGGAATTGGATGGCGTAATAACAAATCTAATACATTCATCTGATATACAACTGGTCTCGGGATCCTGAAATGAACATTACACAATATTTTTTAATTAGATGCTCAGTGCTTATAAGCAATGTAATAACTAAGTGAAAGTATTACAGCAAACCTGACCAATTTTATTTGATAAAGTGCTAATATCCTTCTAATATTTAACAATTCATAAAATTCTTATTTTTAAAAATTTATTTATTTAAGAATTAAATTAAAACATTTTTTTTTAATCTACATGCCTGCTGCCCCCCTCCAGCCCAACGGTTTTAGACAGTAGTCTAGTCGGAATTCAGAGAATGGCGGAAACGTTTTCTGCAGTAGGAATGTAACAGGACAAACCTCTCAACCCTTATTTTCTAAATGTCCTATAATAATCAAGTTATAATCCGCCAATAATGAGTTTCTAATATAATTCAGAATATTTGTTAACCAGTTTGCTGCCGCTTGCTTCGTCTAAGAATCACTCTTACTTTAGAGTGATTCTTAGTAGAGGGTTCCCTTCCTTCTACAGTTAAGACATACCAAAGATGGTCTAAATAGCTGTTGTGAATCATGGAAACTACCGCTGCTCTCATATCACATGAATGAAATTCATTTCAACATGCACGATTTCTTAATGTTTACACATTAGTCCTTGACATCGCCATTTTCTATCCACAGAATTGTAAGCATCAAAAGAAATTTCTACTAATACAACCCTGTGAATTGCTTTATTATGTTCAAAGTAAAATGTACGTTCAAAATTATATAAATCCTTCTATATAGATGTAAACAGCACAAGAAATTAAATAATTCCTTTCTCCCATAAACCAATGTCATTTTTTCAGCCTGGTCGGGAGGGAGGGGGTGCACTGCCATGACTTACTATTAAGTCTTGACTAGTTCTTAACAATGGTACCGTAAGAGTCACCATACAAGCAAATGTAGCGCGTGTATAATTCCGAAGCTCCAAATTTTCTCCTGACAATGTATCATGGATGCTTAAAAAGATAGCTGCCTGTTCAGGTGTCGTCTTCATCGTCTGATTAATTACCACTTGAATTTCCTTCACATTAACCCGCCATTCTAAAGTAGCCCTCATATTGCTTCTAAACGTTATATAAACGTAACGAAATTAAACTAAATTAACTCAGCCTAGTCCAATTTGCGATTTTAACTGATTAAACTCGAATCACGTGTAAAATATGCAAAAACTTCAAATAAGGTTGAATTTTGGTGCACCGAGCAAATAAAGTACATACAAGTATCCATCACCATACTAACCCTGAATTATCATCACGAAACATTTAATCTTCTTTCTCATAAAATCCAAACCCTAATTTTTACAGTGTATAGAAAAAAATTGTATAGCATATTAATGTAACATGCTGCTTAATTGATAATATTAATGCATAGTTAATCGATGTGCACTTATATGTTGTAGTATAGGTGTGAAAATGGATGCAACGATTCCTTTTAAACCTTTGACTATGAATTTTAACTATAGGTGGGCATGTATGCCCTTTTAGTTCTCAAATGGTTAATTATAAACAATAATACCTGCTTCTATTCTTCTTTCGATCAAAAATTACTTAGCGTGAAATCCCTTAAATATAACGATTTTTAACTAGCATATATTGCGATCTAATTTTTAAATTCCTTTAATGGTAAGAATACAAAATAATCTGGTTTAATTTTTTTTTTAATTTTTGTATTGATTACATACTGATTTATAGCTCCATATTAGTCTCGGACACTAAAATATACTGTTAAAATATTTTGCATTATTGCAATACATTTTGCTGGAATATTGTTACTTTGTACTGGAAAGGTTCTTAATGTGCAGGTTAAATTTTAAATTATATTTATATAATCATTCGGTGACTTAATACTTATTATAAATTCGTATGAATGTGTGAAATGAGCCTTTATTGTGCTTCATATGTTCATTAAAAACCCTTTCACAGAGTAAAATTTCGAAATAAATCGAAACTTACATAAAACTTAAATCAATATATAGCATTGTAGGTCGTTATTAGCATTTATTGATTATAAAATCGTTTCGTCTGTTCTTTTTATAATGTTTTATATGTAGTTTATCATTAATTTACATTATTTTGTATAGTGTTTTGTTATTTTTATTTACATGTAACAACTTATCTAAATTGTTCCTATTAATTAAAAAAATAGCTTTACTTAAATAGAAATTTTTGGTGACTGTTTTTTTCATCCTAGTGATGTTGTTTTTTTTTGTATTTTTATTTATTTATTTATTTATTTGAAGATACAAATTTTTTTACAAATATAAAGTGTTGAATATTTTTAAACATAAATGAGTTTAATATTCTAATCAATTTCTATCGTTTTTAATGCAGTGAAAAACACTAAATAACACGGTCCCGCCTATACAGCAACAACCCATACACACATTCTTCTTTATAATTGATAGATATAATTATTTTGTGTTACTGATAATTATAAACACTGCTTACGATTATTAATAACATTCTGTACAATTATTTTCTTCTTTCTCTGATACACGTATATGTTTTGGCTCACTTATTTTTCTGAATAATAACATTTCGGAATGATTTTTACTTTATAATATGCATTTATTTTTGTGTCTAAGCTGAATGCCAAATATTTTTCTTGAGATACTTAGAAAGCTGAATCCGCAGAAATTCTATCATTTTATTTTATTCTCATTTGTGAGTAAAATAAGATGATGAGGCCACTGAACTGATTATTCGGTTCTTTCTTTCATTTTCGCTTATAAAGAAATGTTTGAAGATCTAGAAAGTATTAAAAAAACTGCCTTGCGATTACGCACTTTGAAGGTTTACAGCAGTAGTTTATTTGGTTAATATTGTCTAAATTATTTAATTAAAAATATGATTTCTTTTAAATAAGCGGTAATTTGCTAAAATTACTCTGGAATTGAATAAAAATGATTGTAAATAAATATTAAAAAGATAATTTTTTACCTCACCGTAAAACTCGCAAAAGAAGAACAGTAAAAATTTTAAATTATTTTGAAAGCAAATTTGTAGAATTACTTTTCTCTTGATTTTTAATAAAATTACAATTGCCTCAATTAATATATGTAATTTATATAAATTTTTGATACTTCGCTTTAAAAAAATTATTCGAATATGATCTAATTTCATATATATGCTCTATTTTCAATTTTTTCATTAGTTAACTAACAGACCCTGATAAAGAAGGAATTATTGCTACTTGCTGTCATTTTTTAAAAATTTAATATATAGATTTAACATCTTAAGTGGAGATATGCATCAAGTTTGAAATCAAATCTTTCTAGGGGTTCACTGTCTTCGGTCTCTACTTTTACAAGCATATAAATGCTATCATTCAAAAACACAATGACTGAAATACGATCTTGAAATCACAACTATAGCTCTATGTCAAATTTTGATTTCAATGGTGGTAAAAAAAAAGTGTATAATTTAAAAATACAAAATACACATAAATGGTGGTTCAAAATATGTATTTAGATTTCTGGCCCCTGTGTAATTTCAGCGATTAATTGGCAAAAACTCCGCCAGACTGCACTTAAATATGTATTCAAATTCTGGAGCATGATTCTTTGGTAAAATAAACTGCATCGATTCACCAATGGCAAATGGGTAATAATACACAAATATAATTTATCACATAGTATCAATTTATAAAATAGCTAAGCAAAAACTAAAATTTACTTCAAATTATAGTTTTATTCCTAATTAATCTTTGCTAGATAGAAATATTAGCTAAAGTAAGTAATTGCTCTCTTTTTTTCAACAATATTTGATGTAATATACCACTTTAATATGTTTTATGATAGTTACTTTAACAACATTATTTTCTAAAATAGTAAAAAGCATAAGATATTAATTTAAGCCTTATTTTTCTAAAGGTTTAATTCTTCGTAATTTGTATATTCAAAGGTAATTTTTTTTTTAAATTTTGGCATGTAATTACAAAATTAATTTTTTTAATTATAATGTTGTACATCAAATGCACTTTCTTCTTTTTATAGTGTCTAAAAATAGACTGGATGAATCGAAAAGATCAAAACATACTTTAAGTGGGATTAGGTATATCAAAATAAATCATTTTCAGAATTCAAAGTTAGTAAGATGAAGTCAGAAATTCCGTTTGTGCAGGATAATGACGGTAGAAGAATCAAAACAGAATAAAATAGATAGCACTTACGAAAAACATTTTAAAACAAAGCAAGAAGTTGCAGAAGTTGTTTCAAACCTATAAGTATTCGATCGCAGTTAGGGAAAGACCGATTGCAAATGATCAAGCAACATAAATTTTGGTTCAAACTCATAAACAGCTCATTATAAATAAACTATCCGTTTAAAAATCTTTCTCGATAAAAAAAAATGCATTATGGAAGGATGCAGACTAGGATTTTAAGGGAAAGATCATACTAAAGATTAGAATCTTGCGTAAAAAAACTTTCTGGATGGGTTTTGAGATCAGTAAAAAGTACTAAGTCGACCGAAAATAAGACGTTTGAAGCTAAACTGTGCTATTGTACACCGTCAGATTTTATTTTAAGTGTAAAATGAGCCCTAATATTTTCAAATTTTAGTTAATTAATTTCAGAGAAAATAAGTTTTAGTGCAAATTACTACTTAAAGATTTTTTTTTGAGAAAAAGTTTTAAAAGAATTTAAGAAATAACTGAAATTTTTTAAACTCATTTATTTATGAAGTATTTGAATGTAGGGAATTTTTGAACCCAAACTTTGTCCATTTTAAACTCTATATATAACTTTTATTGTGCGTAGGGTTCATAACAGTGATTTTACACGATAGTCACCGAAGGCAAAATGATAATTCGTCAATAAATATTTCTTAAGTTTTTAAAAATATTGGAATGTGAGGTTATAGATAGAGGAAGTATTAAAAATTAATTTATTTAATTCTTTTATTTAGCCAATTTAGAACAAAGTGTTTCTTATATAAATCAAGCAATCATATTGAGCCCGCACCCACTGCTCAAATGTGATCAACTTTATAGCCACAGTTTTTCAAGATAGCAAAATATTGTCTATGATTTTTGCCCCCTCCTTCTATATCTGACCCTGAATGTTCCATTGTTTTCCTTTTCCATCCGCTGTACATTAGGAAATATACATTAGGTCTGCTATACACTAATGTATATTTCCCATTCCCTTTTACAGAATTCCGTTCTTCTTTCTCATCAATTTTGATTAAAAAATAAAGACAACTAGGATTGTATATTCTCGCTATGCTTAATAACGACCTCTAATACGTACACATGGCATTCCCGCTGTACAGGGCCAGATATTGAACGGACATAGCAGTCAACTAAGGGTTTCGTAAGCATTGGGGACTCTAATATGTTTGTGGTAATTTCAACATCTACAGTCGCGCTTTCATTTGATTAATTATTGTATTCGAACATATTCCGTTTTGAATAAATATTGGAATATTGCTTAAACGATTTTTTTTTCAGGTTTTCTAAGCTGCTAGTAGACTAGTAATTTTTTTTTCAGTTGATTGATACAGTCCTAATATACTGAAGAATTAAGGATGCGTTTAAAAATTCTCTATATTTTTTTTATAATTTTGTTTCAGAAAATTAACCTTAGATTTAAAAAAATTATTAATGCAGTTTTCTCTATTTTCATTACTAAAACTTATTCTCTGAAACACACTCATTCAATTAAATATTTTTCATTACAATTTGTGTTAAGATATGTTATTTAAAAATGTTTTCATAAAAATCATCGAAAAAAATCTATGTTTTTTTTTAATTTCAGTGTGTGTGTGTGGGGGGGGTGATTTCAAAATCTTGAATTGTGTAAGGACCTCTACGAAGCCTAATCCTGCCTTACGTATGTAAAAGATTTGTAAGAAAATGCTTGACCTTTTCCTGTTATTTGATAAAAAAAATTCTAGTTTTTCGTAATCAAAACAATCTTATCTTAATGATACTTTGCAAAAATTATTTAAATGGAGTAGAATCTTAAATGAAGCTAAAGGACTTTTCTTAAATTTCAACAATTTGTTCAAATAATTTTATCAGACTTTTCTCTGTATGTTCCACATGTATTCAAAATATATCATTTATTTGAAATAATTCGAAAAGCAATCTACAGTTGAATAAAATGAAGAAAAGCTCATGTCGGAAAATTTCATATAATTCAAAGTTTTAGTCGCATTTCAATACTTAAAACAAATGAAAAAGTACATTTTAAAAGAATAATTAAATCTAAAACAGTTATATTCGATTTTTCCTTACAGACATGTCTCCATTCAACTTCAGTAGACTTCTCCAGCTCTTTTATGTCATTCTCATCGTCATAAGCGAGATTGCTGCTGACGAGGGTTTCGATTATGATTTGATTCTCTCTCCCAGAAACAATTCTCGGAGTCGCCTACACACCCATCTGCCTTCCGAATCTAGGACCAAACGACCCAAAAAAATCCACAATCGAGAAGGCGGCAGCCGATTTTTGACAAGAAGAAATCAGAAGGCTAGAAAAAAGAAGCTCGACAAATCTTCTTTTTTAGGTCTCATGGGAGATGACTTCAAAGTAAGTATATGCAACCAGTTACTGAAAAGCTTTTTTTTTTCTTTCTTTCTTTCTTTCTTTCCCCCCCCCCCACTCTCATTCTCATATACGAAGTATAGAGAAACTATAGAAATCATCAAAAAATATTAACTATAGATTTTGACAAATCTCTACGTTTTAAACCTCCCTGAATTCGATAAGCCCATTTATGGAAAATGTCTGTCTGTCTATCTGTGACAAAGATAACTATAAACGATTTGAGTTAGGCGCTTGAAATTTCATACACGACATTTACAACAAATTTGCAGATTTTTATCAAATTCTCGGTACAATCTGATCAGAGGAAATACGTCTGTCACACTGATAGAATATAAATTAACACGTTAATTGCAAAACAAAAAGAACTATATAGATAAAATTCGGTATACAGATTTAACACAATAGCGTAGATACCTGCCAAATTTTGAGTCAAATCAAATTACGAGTTGACTATCTGTCGATATGTATTTTCAGAAACAAGTAAACTCGTTAAATCAAAGACGCAGTAACTTGAATATATTAAATTTGGTACGGGATTTTGAGATTGCAAGTGCAGTTTTGTGTCAAATTTTTGTTTCAATCTGTTCAGAAAAACGTGTCTAAAACATAAATTCGATTTTTGTATACTATAAAAGAAGGCCAGGGATTAATCTCCAAATAACTCGCCGAGGATATAGATTCAGTAAAATGCTAAATTCATACCAAAAGTTAATATTTTGTAACTATTGTACGCCATTGCCATTTAAGTGTTTCTCTGGTAGGACAAGTTTATTAGAGAGTATGCGAGAAAGTTTTGGAGAGTCTACTCCCTCTGGTTCTTTAACTATCTAGCATTGGCTATCCTAAATCGTTCTATTATTTCATTTCTTTTAATGCCTGTTATTGTATACAGTTTGTATTCGTTATTTAACCTAGAATTGTTCAAACCCCAATAGGGCTTGAAACTTGCTCGAGTTATAAAGAGGACAAATATATATTCTAAACTGTAGCGTTATTATTACTTCCTCAAACAAGAATGATTTGCTTTTCTTCTTGTATATGTTTAGTCTCAACTGATTAGAAATCTTCACGATTCTAGAAGATGGGAAATGCATTGATTTTTAAGCTATATTATTCATGTGCATTATGGCAATGATATTTCTTAAGAAAAATGGGGGGGGGACTGAAACATTGGCATACATTCTCTCTATATCTTTTCATTTTAATACATACTGATCAAGAATTCATTTAAGAAAAAAAAATTAATATTAACAGTACTTTTCAGGCAGACTTTCTGTTCTTAGAGATCTTCTAAGAAAATTGTATTTTAAAATATTTCAGATCTGCTGGTTGTTTTTCATGAAATATCCGAAAATTTTCATTTATATGTTTTTACATATGCATTTAATATCTGACAATATGATTTTAGGATTTCTAATTTCATTTTGGATAGTGTTTAATTGATATTATTTTAGATGCAATAATGTATATAGAGTGGTATCTTTATTGAAAGAACTTGAGTAACTACACTTTTTCAAGAACTTATGAAGAGCTAAAGAAAAATATTTTAATTTTAACATAAGATATTATTTTTCATATATGAAAACCCTTTGGTATAAAATAGTTTATGAGGGTTGTCTAAAAAGTATCCGACCTTTGACCAGGAACAATATATTATTTACGTAACGAAATTGGGATACTTAACCCACCGATATTTCTACAGCCGAAAATATTCCCGAAAGGCTTCGTTTGGAATGGTTTTCATCTCCATGGATGCTTCTGCATTATCCCTTATCTGCTCTCAAAACAGAATCCTTTCAACGACATCTTCAATTTCGGAAACAACCAAAGTCGCAAGGAGCCATATCTGGAGAATAGAGAGGTTTGAAGACGACTGGAATTCTATGTTTCGCCAAGAAAGTCTGAATCAGGTGCGACAAATGATGAAACTGCCAGTTTGTCGTCATCCAGAGGTCTGGTCTTTTGTACTGAACCGAGTTGGCGTAGAACTTGCTGATAGTACTCTTTTTCCACTATTTGTCCTTCCGGTGCGTATTCATAGTGAATTCCTGATCGTCTATACCGATATAAGGCCATTTTTGAATCTATTAAACTACTCCTTTACTTATGTTACCTTCATAGCATTGTTTCCAAATATTTGCTGATTCTTGCGAATTGTTTCGCTTTGAGAATCACCAAGCTTTTGACAAAATTTGATGCAATGTCTTTGCTCAATTCGTTCAATCATCTTGAGAGAAATCAAAATTCTGACGAACCGCGACTGACACACTCGGATGCGGAGAAAAAAAATTAAGCATGCGCATTAAGTTGTCTTCTTCCACTTTGCACAATGGCATCGCTCTAACATCATTACCGTAACCAGGAAAATTCAGAGTCGGATACTTTTTAGACACCTCTCGTATTTAGATATCTCAGGATTACCAATTAAAAACTTCAATTCACCCACAATCGGTTCACACAAATTTCCTTATTTTTTTTTTTCAGGAACCTTGGATGACTTACAAAGAACCAAAGAAGCCAATAATATCGATTCCTCCAGATGAGATCCGCAACCTTACTGCTATCAAAGGTAGTTGGGCGACCACAGAGCTAGAAAGCGAATTGGCCCGCCTGAATCTCACAGCTGACTTGACGAAGTTCGCTCCAGAACTTTTACCTCACGAAGCTCTGGTCCGCCAGTATTTACTAAAAAGAACTTCATGTCCAGTCGAGTTCACGTGGAAAGATTTAGGTAATAAATATTGGCCAAGATGGGTAAGGCAAGGAGAATGCATAAACCGAGGAGGTGTTTGCTCGTTCCCCCCAGGAATGATCTGTGTTCCAGGAGTTTCGACAGTTGTCCACCTCCTCCACTGGCAGTGCTCAAAACGAATGGATAGGACATCCAGAAGTGCTATCAATTATGATGATGGATATTATATAGAATATAAGAGACCTGTAACTGCAAAACCTAAACCTAACGGTAAAGCTAGAAAGATAGATGTGTTTAAACCACCTAAAATGGAGACTTCAGTTCTCTACAAGAAAAGAGTTCCTCCTCTGCCATCTGCTATTCATCTGCCACGGAAAACAAGACGGTGTGAATGGAAGAAAGTGCCTTATCTTATAACTATAGATTGTTTCTGTGCTTGTTAAACTGAATTAATTATTAGGGGCCAAATATTTTTGAACTTCCTAGAAATTTCGAGAATGTGCATTTCTTTGTATTCGTTGTATTGATATATTAAAAGATATTTAGTAGATTGACTGATTTTATACCAGTGGAAATTAAGAAAAACATATAAATTTTCGAAAAATGGTATAAAAATTATCTATACTCTTTAGAATACTTTTTATTTCTTTTTAAATATTGTTATCAAACTGGTGGAAGATTTTTTCATCGTGAACGATATTTTAATATTAATATGTGGAAGAAGGTTTCGATAATAAGTATACTAGTGGAATATTTTTTCATCTTGAACGATATTTTAAATTTTATTAATACGTGGAAGAAAGTTTCGATAATTATACTAGCAATTTCAAGAACACTTGCTTATATACATTATATGTGTCGAAATCTTATTGATCCTGATGAACCTTTACAGTTTAAACACTTCATGTTAAACGATGCCACCCAAATGATGTATTCCAATTTTTTAAATTTTTTTATCTCTTTGTAATGCCATTGAATTAAATACTTTCAATTGGAATTCCAGACCAGTCTGGTCTGGAATTCAAATACCCTGAAGATAAAATTTGCATCATTTGCAATAATCTTGTAATTACATAATATTACACTGCCAAATATAATTTATGAAATTAAAAGATTCTTCCCTCATTTATTTTCAACATTTTACAAAAATAATATAATAATCATAAAAATATGTTTGAATTTCTTGCATGCTGTCTTTTAAACATTTTTATTCGTTTTTAAATATACTTTAGCTTTTGTTTCTTAAATGCTACCAGTCATACCACATGTATCATCATCAATCATGCCACATGTTTGTTGGGTTTTTTTCTATTTTCATGGCAACGATATTTATATTTGTTAAAATTTGGACTAAGACTTATGGAATAACTTTTTTTTCAAATGGATTAATCGATTAATTAATCAGCTAAATTATGGAAAATCTGAAAACAAAGCTACTAGCTTCTTATTCTGTTCATAGCCAACATCTCCAAAGATTCATATTAATGACTTGCAATTATCGTGGAATAATTAAGGTACATTTATTGCAAATTTTATCAATGAAACAAATATTTGTAAATATTAATTTTACTCTTCTTATTCCATTATTCTCATATCCTTCATTATTATTGTTTATAAATAATTTTTAAACTTTCAAAAAAAGCATTTTATATTATTGATACAAGTTCTATATTATCAAATAAAAAAGTTTTCTATTTTTGTTATGCTTTTGAATGGAATCTTGCTTATTAAGGATTTTTTTTTATTTTGAAGAGCTGAAGTCATTGTCCTAAAAATTATATAAAGCCAAGCCTTAGGAAAGCGGGTACAATATACAAAATATATCCATATTTTGTATATGAACCTTATCCAAAATACGGTACAATATACAATAGATGGCTGGTTACTATCTCTAAATTTAGACACAGACTTACTAAATTTGAAATTTGACATTTAGTTTAGTTTATATAAAAATATTTCCTTATAATATAAAAGATATAATTGTTAAATTTTAATAATTATATCTTTTATTATTAAAATTCAGTCTTAATGTTAACATTTTGCTCAGCAATTTCGAACCATTTCTTTCCACAAAATCCGTTTTTACATCATTTAGCAATTAAAAAATTTAGCTTTTCGGCTTTATATCTGCACAATTTTTTTATTAAATTTATTAAATCTTTCAAAATATTATAACTACATAGTACAATAATAGGCTTCATGGTTTTACAGCTTTATTTATACTCATTCACTTTATTATGCATCACTTTAGAATATACTATATCATTGCTTTAATTGATAAAAAAAATTAAATATATAATACAAAGACAGACGAATTACATCATAATATAGTATATTCTAGAAGTTCGGAAGCTTTTTAAAGTTTCTAATTTATATACGAAATGGCGACAAAGGCCATTTATTGGTTGATTAAAAGCAAATACAGTTTCTAATATCAAATTTGAAATATATGATTTTGAGTTGAGATGAATTTTATATTGTCACTTTTTGTTTTGCTTTTAAATTTTTTATAATGAGATTCTTCTGGCTTTTCTATATATCTCATGGACAAAAATTACTAAATCTAACTTTCATTATTAACTAGTAATAACCAATGTGAACCCAAATTATATCCATAACTTCTTTTCTTAAATGTGTTGTGACTTATGGCACTTTGCAAACCCGCTGACAGTTAGTTATCTGTCAGAGATTTAAGCCGAGTGAGCGTCTCTTGTTTTTACAGTAGCGCCATCTAGGGCCAAGAGTACGACTTAGCTACTCACACGTCACAACCCATTTTACGGGGCGGACTTCATTCACAGATCGTAATTTAGACCTGAATCAGAGAGTGATCACCTCTGAACCAGTACACCCCAGTGGTATTACTCTCGACATGGAGGATATTGCGACCACGACGGATTTATACGAGCGTCAGCCACCACACACACACACACACACACGGAGAGTCTTCGGCCGGCGGGGTTCAAACTCGCAACCGAACGCAAGCGAATCAAACGCTCTACCAACCAGGCTATCCCGACCTTTTTTTCTTGTATAAATTTGGTTATGATAAGTTCAAATTTTGTTTAATAGTTATTCTAAAAAATTGTCTGTTAAGAAAATTTAAATCCTAACATTTATATCTAAATTTCAATAGATATAAGTTAATTCTGGGGGGGGGGGGGAATGTTAGACTTAAGAATGATTTAAATTGGAATATCATATATTAAGCATCCGCTGTTCACTTTCAGAAATGTTTGTCAGAGATATAAAAAATTAAACTTAAATAATGAAAAAATAATAGTTGAAACACTTTATACTATAGTTTATTGAATTAAAAAATTTTAAAACGTCTTAAGAATTAAATGAATATTTTAAACAGTAATTATTTGACATCATTTTTTGTTTGCAAACTAAATATAATCACCAGTTTATTGGGAATGAATTTCAGTTTCTTTTCTATTGTTTACCTGTTTCAGATAAATTCAATTCAATCACTTAATATAAAATGTTACAAAAATCAATTTAAAATTGTGTTAATCTAAATTTGTTTTCAAAAAAAGTTTCTATACTTATAATCTGTTACCAAACGCAATGGCAGCTGGAAATTTCCCCCAGAGAATACAGTAAATAAATAGAAAGAAGATAAAAACAGAGTAACTCATGCGCACACAGAGTTACAATAGAAAGTGGAAAAAGTACAAATTTCCCGTCTTTTCATTCACATTTTCCAAAGAGTCCGAATTTTTATTCTTTTTCTTCCACTTCAAATCCAATGGACCAACACATCGAGCTCAATTGGAAGCTATTGTTGTCAGCACCCCATATTTCAAACCCATTCACAATTCGACAATAGAGGGGGTAGGAACTGGCTCTTTTGCTACTTTGAAAAATTCTCTTTTATGGAATAGAATTGTTGAAGCCTTTCTTAAGGGCAATAACCTATAGATATGTATAAAGAACACATTACGTATGTTTCATATATTTGTGAAATACTTCAGCAAATAACGATAGAAAGGAAAGTATAAGCTTTAAAACTTTTTAAAAGATCTTTAGATACCGAGTAATAATATGATACTTTTAAAAGAAAATCATCATTTACAAACTATGCACGGACAAAATCATCGTCTGTGGAAAAAAAATATCAGAATTTACAAAATGAGTAAAAATAATATTATCGTCTGTGAAAAGATAAAAAAATGAATTACGCATTAATATAAAATTTCAGTAAACTTTTAGATATAAATTATCGTCTGCAGTTTAGAATAAGCAATTTTATTGATGCAAATATTGTTATTATATATATATTTTGTGAATATGATATTATTTTGGAAATGATTGCTTATTTATGATAAAATATTTGAATCGCTTCTATCATACATAATAAAAAGTTTCATTTTTTAGATTTAATTTAATGATAGGTCCAAAAATACAAGCTAATGCAAAGCTAAAAACTAAACCTTATTATTTTATTTTTCTAAATTGATGATGTTGCACTTATTTTATTGTTTTGATTATTTGGGACTCGAAAATATGCCGTGAAAAGTTTTGAAATGATATTCGCTTCAATAGCGACTGCTATTGAAGCACACTTTTACCTGGCGTTACGCCCACGAGCATCATGACCATCCGATATTGCTTCATAAATGCGTAAGCTACTGGGACAAAGATTATTTTATTGTTGATGATGATCATTAAACATCTCACATGATGATGAAATCCTAAGTACTATATCAGACTGATACAAACATTACGGTAAACGATTTTGTTATTTAAATATTAGTCTACATATATTAATACCCTTAAATGCTTCTCTAAACCTTCATCTAAACCTTTTTAAAGGAAGAAAAAAATATATTTGCATTTATCACATTAAAGCAGTGAATATTGAAACAAAAATAGAAATAAATAAAATACAATGTCTCACAAAAGTGATGGGACACTTGTGCTTTACAAAAGGAAACTGTAATAAAATAAATTAAAAAAACATGTACAAATTTTTTGTGGGTGTGTTTCATACTTAAATTTAGTAAAATTTATTACATAACATACATTTTGACAAAATATTAAAATATTAATTTAATAAAAATACAATTGTTTAGAGCGGAGCAAAAAATAGCTCACATAAGTGATGAGACACCATTAGATATTCAACAAAAATCGTCTGAAATAAGCAATAAAAATATTTTTGGTGGTTTTATTTTTACTCAAAAGCAATTGGCAATAATTTATAAAATCGTCTGCAGTATTTCTTTCCAGTTTGCTTTGGAATTTTTGTGTTTTTTAGCTCTGTGCAGCCATGAATGCTAAACGAAAAGAAACTTTGCCTGAAATTCGAAAATTAGTTATTAATTTGCATATTGAACGTGGAAAATCTATTAGAAAAACTGCTGAAACAATTAACTTGAGTCATTCAACAGTTTTCAATATCATTAAACGATATAAAAAGAATCCTATTATTCAGGATAAAAGAAGACCTGGCCGACCATCAAAGCTATCCAATGGAATAAAGCGAATTATCGTTCGAAATATTAAAAAAAAATCCACGAAAGAGTGTTCCTAAAGTTGCTGCTGATTTACAAGCATTATATGGAATTATTATTAATCCTGAGACTATTAGAAGGGTAATTCGATCTGCTGGAGATCACGGTAGTGTAGCCTGGAAAAAATTCTTCGTAAATGAAAAGAATAGAAAACTCAGACTAGCTTTCGCAAAATCCAACATAAATAAGAATTCTGATTACTGGAATAAAGTTATATTTGCTCATGAGAGTAAATTTAACATATTTGTTTCTGACGGTAGAATCTTGGTGTGGAGAAAACCCAGGGAAGAATTTCGCAAGCAGAATTTGGTGCCAACAGTAAAACATGGTGGAGGAGGAGTTATGGTATGGGGGTGTATGTCGTTCGCTGGAGTTGGTAATCTTGTTTTTATTGACAGTATAATGGATCAGTACAAGTATATTGACATTTTAAAGCAAAATTTGAAATCTTCAGCACGAAAATTGAACCTTCGTAACGATTTTAGATTCTATCAGGACAATGACCCCAAGCACACTGCTTTGAAAGTTAGACTCTGGCTGCTGTATAACTGTTCTGAAATAATAAAAACACCACTACAATCTCCAGACTTAAATCCCATAGAGAATATTTGGCGAGAATTGGAATCAAGAATTCGCAAACACACCATTTCTTCAAAACAACAATTAAAATCGGTGCTTCAAGAAGAATGGGGTAAAATCCCTCCAGAAATCACAAAAAAATTAGTCGAATCCATCCCAAGAAGATTAAATCATGTTTTAAAAGTAAAAGGAAATCCAACAAAATATTAAAACCTTATAAAAAGTAAAATTTTTGGATAAATATTTGATGGAAAAGTAAGTGTCCCATCACTTATGTGAGCCATTTTTTGCTCTGTTCTAAACAATTGTATTTTTATTAAATTATTATTTTAATATTTTGACAAAATGTATGTTATGTAATAATTGTTGCTAACTTTAAATATGAAACACACCTAAAAAAATGTTGTGCATGTTTATTTATTTATTTTATTACAGTTTCCTTTTGTAAAGCACAAGTGTCCCATCACTTTTGTGAGACACTGTATTTAATTCGTATTTATTTTTGTGACAAGTTGACAAATATATAGGTTTATTTTTACTGTGATTTATTATCATTCATTCCTATCCATTAATTAAATTATCAAATGATAACTCAATTTAAATAGAAGTAATCATTCTTTTTAATTCCGATTTCATATATTTGAATTAAACCATTGCGATTATCTAAAATTAAATGATTATGAAGTTTCTGAAATTCAAATCAGTGTCGATCAATAGTTCTCATTTAACCAGTTTTCTCCGTAGCTTTGTCACATTTTTATCGTATGTAGATACTCTCATTTATTAACAATTTGCCGCCTTTGGTGACCAGCCGGTTAGCTAATCTTAATGCACGTTAAAATTTTAATAATTAAATATTTTATGGAACTCTCATTTTAATTGCTTCTTCATTAAAATATTTTAAAACTTCAAATTTTAATTGTCATATAATTCACTCATAATATTATAAAGGCCTTCAGCCATAACGTAATATGTATATCTCTCATTTTCTATTAGCTCCCGTAGAATTTATGCTTTAAATTAAAGTGGAAATGATTAAATTGCAATATATATATATATTTGCTGAAACGAAACATTTTTTTTAAAATATGAGTACTGAAAACAGAGTCGCTGAGTATTTAAACCGTATGGGCACTAAAGAATATTTTTCTTAATTTATATAATATCTCAAGAAGTTTTCAACAAAGTTTTCTCAGATTCATCATGAACAAATCGATTAATTAACAATGTTTAGTTTTAAATGCATCAAACACTAACTAAAAAAACAAAAAACAGAATCGTTTGAAATAATCTGTCGAAAACATATTAAACCTACAAAACCATCCGTATCCATTGAAAATAGTTGTCAACAATCAGAACACAATGCGCATGCGTGAATTTTCAACGCCAATTATGGTAACGCAAATGATTGAATTTTCTAATCCAGTTGGGGTAACGCTATGCAGATTATGAATTTTTAATTTCCTTTATTCTGTTTTATTTTAATTCAAAAGTACTTCAGAATGAATCTGAAAGATCGATTAATTAACAATGTTTAATTTTTAATACATCAAACATTAAGAAAATAAACAGAATCCTTTGAAATAATTGGCCAAAAATTTCTTAGGCCTATCCTTTTTAGCGTGGGAAAAAAAAACTGAAGCCTTACTCACTTGGCGGTGGAGAAATGGAAAGATTTTTTGGCGGGAAAGTTAGTTATTAATTAATAATTAAAATTCTAATTAAAAATTTAAAAAAAGGGACGCCAGGTGCATATTCCCGACCTCCAAGGTATGCATGTGCCAAATTTGGTAGCTGTAAGTTGAACGGTCTGGCCTGTAGAGCGCCAACACACACACACACATTGAGCTTTATATAAGTACTAGCCGCCTTTGGCGACCAGCAGGTTCGCCAGTATTACCGCTCGCTACAATTTTCAATTAAATATTTTAAGTAACTGGTCTCTTAAAGGATTCTCAAACAAAACATTTTTAATCTTCAAATTTTGATAGGCATACCAAACTTATACTGTTTAGATCGTTTCGTTCAATTTATTATATATATTTTGCTAATTTGTTGTCATTTCCGGCAAAACTTCAACTTTAATTTAAAATGTAAACGATGAAATTGCAATTAATATTAAGATATTTTTTAATAAAACCAAGCGTTTTATTTTATTTATCATCTTTATTGTTATTTATTAGTTATTATTATTATTGAATGTGAGTATTGCAAACAGAATCGCTCGGTATTTAAGTCTTATCTTAACTACAAAATATTTTTCGTAATTTATGTAATATCTCAAACAATAATTCAACAAAAATTTCTGAGATTCAGCATAAAATTCAGATTTTAGTTTTGCTTTCAAAAGGATTGAAATGAAATCAATAATAATATTTTGTTCCTGCCTATAAATATATTTCAAGAATTATGAAGTCCAAATTTAATACAGTAAAGTATCATATTCTGAGAAATATTCTGGAGACACCAAATTTTAAATAAATGAATGAATGTTTCTATTTTCCACGATCAACTAAGACTTATTTATGAAGTTTTAAATGTTAAAAATTTAGAAAAACTCACCATTTTCATAATCTTAGGCCAATTAATCTTAAGAAACCTGCGCGCTTATTGGTGTATTTTCTTTGAAACGATCGATGAAAAATCTAAAATTATTCTTTTTTTATTGAATAGTGATATTCAAATCTTCATAAATCAGTCAGTTTAAGTGATTTGAAATTAACTCTTAAAAGTCAGTGATTTAGTTGATTGGAAATTAACTCTATGACCACCATAAAATCTGTGCTTTCTCTTGTGGTGTATGCATTCTCCTTAATATCCGATCGAATAAAACATCACATACAAAAGTACTACACAGAACAAACACATCAAAAGTAAACATAACATTTCAATAGTTGCCAAAAACAAAAGAGAGAAAAATGCAATTAATAAGCAGACGATATTTAGAAAAGTACAGATATTTAGACTGGAAAATGAAACTATCTGAGATTAACCACATGCGCAGACGATATTTACAAAAGTAAAAATATTCAAACCTGAAATGGAAAATATATGAGTTGTTCCATCAATAAATGCCATAAGTTTGTTTATATCTTCATTATTTTATGAGTCATTAAACATCAAAATGGGTCCAGGACTAAATAAACACCCTTTATAGAGAGTGTAAAAGATCATAAAATAATTTTTCTTGAATTTATTTTTTAGAAAAAATAATATTTCATATTTGTTTCATTTTCTACAAACACGTGCCGAAAATTATATTTTAACAGATTTCATTACCAAAAAGATTTAATTTATTTTTAATTGGAGCTTTAATCAATGTGATGGCAACACTTTGAAAAAAGTTAATTTTTTCCCATAAATCCGAAACGTGCTTAATTTTATTTTTATTTTTTACGAAAAAATTATTGAAAAACATAGTTAAAATATTTATTTAAAAATTCATTAAAAATAGAAATTTAATGTTAAGATTAAAACAGTAGTATCATTTAAAAGATAAATTTTTGATCTTTAACTTCATGTAAAAATCTTTATTGTGCGGTAATAATTTCGGAAGTTATAGTAGAAACACGTCAAAATTTTGCTTAATTTTTAAATAAATAAAATTCTAGTTAAAAATTCGAAAAAATAACCCCCAGGTGCACATTTCCGGCCTCCAAGGTATACACGTGCCAAATTTGGTAGCTGTAGGTTGAATGGTCTGCCCTGTAGAGCGCCAACACACACACACACACATTGAGCTTTATTATAAGTATAGATAGATAACTGCATATTTATGCGCTGGTTTATTGTTATTGTATATTAGATATCCTATATACCAAATTCTTCAATACCCTCCAATTGAAAAAAATATTGTTGCGATATAATAAATTCTTTTATATATTACGTCAGAGTTTCAAAAATATATCTAGCACAACCAACTATCTACAGGTTGATTTCAAGAGGTAATACTTTCGCTTTTTTTTTTGACAACTAGAAAAATATTGTTATTTGGATGCAGCTGAGAAATCGAGATACCCTCTGGCATTTGGTAGGTTTCGAGTCATTATCACAAATCAACAAAAATTTGATTTGTAAAATTTATTCAATTGTAATCTTTTGCCAAACTGATTACAAATAAAACAATAAATTTTTGCTTTTTACCGTTTTTTAATCGAAAAAGAATCTTTTTCTCATTTTTTTAAAAAACATTTTACTACTTAACTGGTATATTTTGGTTTCATATATATTTTTCCCCAATTTTTTAAAGCAAATATTTAAAGATATAAGTATTTTCTGACGTTTTATAAAAAAATTCACCTCGAACGTATTCACATACCAATGAAAAGTTATTTAAATGATCTGTTAAATGTTTACTTCAACTTCACTTCATTTTTATATGCTTAGTCATCTCGATGAATGCGCTTCAAAAATAAACCTAAAAATATCATTATATTTCACTTTGTAGGTAAATATTGTACACAATTATATTTACTTTTACCCAAATTTTTAATTAGCATTATTGAAATTTACTATTTTTAAAAACATTAAACTTATGCTCATAGCGTAGTTAAAAAACAATTCTATGAGGTCAACTAAATACAAAATTATGAATTTTTCTATACTTTAAAGCAACGATTGAAATACAAACCCTTCCTTCTTCTTTGTCTAACAGAAATTTTTATGTTGAATAATCAATTACACTAATATGCTTTTTATAATATGTAATTCTATTCATTTTTATCAAATAATAACAACAAAAAAAAATAAAAAGAAGAACATTATTTTTCTTTTATTCTTCATTACTTCTATATATAACGATGTTACAAATTATTTTACTATATTTTTAATGGTCATAACAATTTATTTTTTTTCTCTTGCACAGCTATAGTTTTACATTGACATTTAATTATAAATACTAACTATTTTTAACAATTGCAAGTCTTTTTGATCATGAATGAAGTATAAAATAAAAAAACAGAGCATCATCTGTTTTAAATCGATCAATAGAAAAAGAAATTTTCAAATAAAACTTAGCGGTTATCAGGCTAAAACCTCTTACGATTTGCAAGCAAATCATGCATAGAAATTATCAATTGGAGTTCACAATTTTATCTTGAAGTAGCATCAATTTTCGACGTTCAAGAACACTGCTAAAAATTTTCATTCAACAACATCATAATGGTTATTTCTAATTTAAATTTATGTCTAACAATGAATTAAATTTTTAAAAATTTTAAGACTTTTAAAAGCACAACAGTGTATTACAAATCATAATTCTTTTTCATTATCTACTACATTTCTGTATTTAATTTATTATTATTATAAACACCACGGTAGGCTAGAATAATTATTTTTCTCAAATTCTCTACTAGGTGGTGCCACTCGCATGAATAAAAATTTAATCAAATTAATAGATAAACTAATAATTCTGATATTGTTAAAATAGGTTATCATCAAGAAGTCATTTGTTTTTAAAATTTCAAAACTCTATCATTAATTGGAAAAAATTAATAAAAAAATTTATTACAAAATTCTTTTTTCACAAACATGAAAAAAAAATTATTTTTAAATGCTAAAAAAATACTTTATTTAATATAAGATTGTACTTTTTAACAAATATTTTAATATTAACAAATTATTTAAATCAATTACTGAAACATGCAAATACAAAAATCTACATTTTCTTCATTTTTTCCTCAAATGTGTTTTGATAAAATCCTTACATCTGCTGTTTTCCAAGCTGAAAAATACCTGATATGTTCCTGAAAATGGCAGAAATCTATTTAAAAGACTAGTCAGTTGGCGATAACCAGCCAAAAAAAGGGACTCGAAGGCTCACTTTCACAGGCATGGCGCCGGCACCCTATGGCTTGACAGTTCCGTGAACAATCACGGTCGTTGGGGTGGTAGCCAGGTAAAGAAAAGTAGTCAGTCGCCGCGATGGCCGACGCACAAATAGACTCTCCGGTGGTCCCTGATGTCTATCTACTGACATTCATCAGAGCAAATACGTGTGTCATTGATAAAATCTTACTTACTTTGGATAACGATGCCAACAATCAGCATAAAAATCGTCAATAAAAAAAAACTGAGAAGCAAACATAGCGGATTTGTTTAATGTTGTCACCATAACTAGAACATTAAACTGTGAAGTATTAGCTATAAAATCCATTGTTAGAAAGTTAAGTTGGGAGGGGGGATTGACTTCAGGGAGGAAAAAGGAGTTAAGAAGTTTGTTGGGGGCCAATTAGGAAGTTATACCCAGAATAGAGAACTGAGTCATTGTGGAAAAGGGTGTTTCGCGGAAAGGTAGGAATCTGAGAAAAATGTGACAGAAATAAATGACCTTTTAAGTGTCCAGCTATCTCGGTATTTTAAAAATTCGTTGTCCCTTAGAAGGATCTGCTTAGAATGTTAATGTTCTAATAGAGATAAGAGTTGTAACATTCCTGATGATGAAAACGAATTTGTTATTGCTGTTTACTTTTGTTCTATTTTTAAGGATCAGGCGCATAGAATGATTATGTTGAAAAGTATTAATTCATTGTAATGCGAAAAAAGATTCATTAAATTACCTTATGACATTTTGGGGGGGGGGGGGATTTACTTTTAGAAATATTTATAATGCATATTTATAATGTAAATCTTTTTTTTAAATATTGTTATTCATACGATAATTATTATTTCTGCTTGTCACGTGAGTTAACTTTTATTTTAAATCGTAATAGGAACTCCGCTTTTGGATAATTTTGTAGCAACTGTCGATAAGGCTGCAAATAAATTTTTCAGTATTAAAAACATAAAATTATCTGACCACAAACGTGAATTCTCTGCAATTAAAAAAAAATAATCTTGCTATATGATCTTAAGAACGGAAAAAATCACGAGATATCATTATCGACAAAAGTCTAACGATAAAATATTTAATTTTGTAATTATTTGTTTATGAAGGATTCTCCGCAAATAAAATAAAAACATTTCCCTACTAACATTTTAAGTTTTTTTTTTATTTAATAAAAAAAATAATATATATAGTATGTAATGAAAATTTCTTGCTTTATTTGTTTATTTGAACCTTATAATATCCCATATCTCTTGATTTGGCAGATATATTTTCTAGCACCAAGAAGAATTAATTGCAATATTAAAAAAAGTTTTACCACCACTTAAAATAGATAAAATGGGGTTAAAAGATGCTACATTTTTCTGCCAAAACTTTTGAACAAGGCACAGAACTAGAAATATCTTCATACATCGAAATTCAAAAATTGGCTTTGTAGATATGAATTACATTATCGCACTATTTTTCTCTGATATTAAATCAGTTTTTCAAAGTAAATTTAAATAAAAAAAATTTATCACTTTCCTTTTTATGCTGAAATATTAAACCTATTTCATTGTTTAATCACTTATGTCATTCTCATACTCTTATCAATGTTAAAATATTAATTAATTTACTTGCTGCAGACATTTTTATTTTTATTTTTAATATGTAGAGTAAAAGCAAAACATACTGTCTATTAAATTATTATGATTTCTTTATCTATTTAGAGTAATTTTGTCTCATGTTTTATCATCTTTTAGATTTTAATGCGCTATAACTTATGTCTTTTTATTTTTTTAAATTTTGTATTTATTAAATAAAAAATTTTTATTTCCTTTTCTAAGTTTGAAAGCTTTTCATTTAATTTTCGTATACTTGCCACCTTCGCTACCAACTGGTTCCCCGGGATAAATGTTAATTAAATTTTTTGTTCAATATTTTATTTATTAAAACTTGCATTTTGAAGAGCCTTTTCCATATAATATTTTTACCTTTCAAATTTTGAGTGTCACTAATTCATGCTATTATAGAAGCCTTATGTTGTTTTGTTCATTGTGTTATATATTTCTCTAAATTTTCGTTAGCTCCCTGGAAATGTGTAGGAAAACTGATTAAATTTCAATTAAACTAAAAGCACTATTGTTGAAACCAAATATGTTTTTCTAAAACAAATATTAATAATGCATGATATAGAATCGTTCAGTCTTAAGTGCACTACAGAATGTTTTTAATAATTTATGCAATATCTCAAAGAATTATTCAATAAAAAAAATTTGAATAAATCTGAGAGCTTTTATACAGTCCTTTGGTCCAACGGAATCATATTCAGTAAAATAATCTCCATTCTTAAACATTTAAGTAAATAAAAAAAAATTCTATTTTTATCGCTCAAATTGACCACGTTATCCCTTTTCAGTTTTTTAGATCAATCAACGGTTTCATAATTTTACTCCAATCAACCTTGGGGAAACTCCGGACGCTGATTGGCAAATCTGACACTGTCAATGTAGCGATCTAGAATCTCACGTTTTAAATAACATTTAAAATTTTCATAGCCCACACAGTTTTGGTTGCAATAGAGTGGACCGTTCTTTTTATTTAAAATTTTATTGTCTAAAGAATATTTTACTAAATATGACTGATAGGATCGATGGTATGTATACAATATAAAATCCATTAATCATCAGAATATTTCTTAACGTAAATTGCAAAAAATAGTATTCTTTACTTCATTGAAATCACTTTTTAGTAAACTTAATAGTAACCTAATTACATTGATGTACTTTAGATTGTTGGGACCTGATTAGAATTAACATCCTGTGTGTGAGAGTGTGTGCGTGTATGTATATGTATGTATATGTATATGTGTATGTATATGTAAGTTAATTCTTACTACAAAATTATAAAATTAACCACATTAATATTTTCTTGTACTTATCTTTCTAGAAAATATCACATCTCATGTTTATTTCATTTTTTTTTACAGACGCTTGCTGTAAATTATATTTTTCTTAATTTAGTTTGCACTGTGAGTTAACTTGATATTTTAATGTGAGCGTTTGTCAACGTGATAGCAACACACTGATAAAAGCTAAATTTCCTATGCTTGCGTGACAAGTGTGTGCAGTTTGTGCGTATTTAATTGTTAGAAAATACTCTTAAAATATTTTTACATTTTTTTAAAATTAGAAACTAAATTTATATGTTTTCGGAATTTAAAATTAATGTAAAAATTTAATGTTATTTTTATATTATAATATTTTTATTGCTATCGCGAATAAACGCCAAAATTTCGCTTAATTTTTAATTAATTAAAATTTTAACTACAATTTCAGAAAAAAAGCTTTAAGATACAAATGTCCTCCCTCCAATGTATAATATGCCAAATTCCAAATGATCTAGCTTGTAGAAAGCCAACACATGCACACACACAGAGAGAGAGAGAGAGAGAGAGAGGCATGTATTCACTTTTATTATAAATAAAAATAAAGTTTTAATCATATTTGTATCAAAGTCACATTTTTTAAAATATATTAATGGACACTTTCTTTCAATTTATCTTCTTTTTTAATTACAGATTTTTTTTGCCTTTGTTTTTATTGTCGTAATATCTACACTGGTGTGCAAAACTTAAGCAACAATGCAAATTTTAAGCAGATAGCCATGAAATTGCAGAAAAGGAGTTCTTGCGATCAGTACAATGAACACGTAATTCAAGAGAAAGGTCATGCGTATGCAAATATCAGGAACAAAACGTCACAGGCGACGTGAGTGTACGCAAAATACGTGCGGAAGGCGCGCGCAGCTCAACACTACAATAAAAGGAAGGACGGAGACGCAATTAAAGACATTCGCTGCAAGTGCAGGTGAGTTAATTCGTGAAATATGGCTAGCAGAAATCACTTGGACGATTTCACACGTGGAAGAATGATCGGAAAACTGGAGGAGGGGCGTAGTGTGACCAGTGTAGCTGAAGAGTTCGGAATCAACAAAAGTGTCGTTTCGCGCGCTTGGAAAGCCTTCCAAACCACAGGTACAGCTGTGAGAAAGGTTGATAGTGGCCGCCCCAGGAAAACAACTGCAGTGGATGACCGACATATATTCCTGCAGGCGAAAAGAACCCGAAACCAGTCAGCAAGTGCCATTCCTCATCCTCAGCAACTGTGTGCAGCAACGGGGCGACAAATGTCGCGTTTTACTGTATCCAGACGCCTTCACAAAGGTGGCCTATTCGCCCACCGTCCTGAACGCTGCATCCCTTTGACAGTTTCTCACCGGCGGCACCGCTTAGAGTGG
The DNA here is from genome assembly GCA_026543865.1 of Argiope aurantia. Taxonomy (NCBI): domain Eukaryota; kingdom Metazoa; phylum Arthropoda; class Arachnida; order Araneae; family Araneidae; genus Argiope; species Argiope aurantia. The sequence continues at coordinate 204,822 of JAPMOR010078957.1, forward strand.
TGCAGGGAGCACAAAAACTGGACATCTCATCAATGGAGTCGTGTCCTCTTTACAGATGAGTCGTTTTAGTGTCACAAGAGATTCCCAATGCCAGTTGATTTGGAGAGAGGTCGGGTCACGGTTTCATCCCAGTAACATCACGGAAAGAGACCGTTTCAGTGGTCCTGGAGTTGTCATCTGGGGAGGCATTATGATGAACGGGCAGACTGAGCTCCACGTTTTCGACAGAGGTTCTGTAACTGGAGATCGCTATTGTCAGGAGTTGATCCTTCCCCATGTGCGTCTGTTCCGAGGTGCCATTGGATCAGACTTCGTTTTTATGGATGACAATGCACGGCCACACAGGACTCCTGCTGTTGAGGAGCTCCTGGAAAGTGAAGATATCCCTCGAATGGATTGGCCGGCGTGCTCCCCTGATTTAAATCCGATAGAACATGTGTGGGATGCTTTGGGGAGACGCCTTGCGGCACGATTACATCCTCCTGGGAACTCCCGACAACTTAAACAGATGCTGATTGAGGAATGGGCACTCTTACCTCAAGAACTGTTGGACAATCTGGTGCTGAGTATGGGGTGAAGGTGCGAAGCAACCATTGCAGTAAGGGGAGGGCATATCCCATACTAAGGAACATCTGCTTGCTGTTCTTCCTCTTGAACAGACAATCATGTGTAACGATACTATGAGTTCAATAAAGCCGTTTTCTTTGTTTGATTCCATACTGTATGCATTATATTCATTTCTGCGCAACTATGTTTTCGTCATTCTTTCAGAACAAAATGCTGTATCTCATTTCTGAATTTCATATCTCTCGGATGATTTCTCGTGAAGTTATGGCAAAAAACATACCTGTTGCTTAAGTTTTGCACACCAGCGTAGAATTCATGCTTTTACTTTCCTGTTAGTAACAGTTACGATATCATCAAAGTAATGGTCTTTTATTGTTTGATTAAACATTATAGAAAATGAATATCAAAAGCTTCTAAATTATAACGAATATGATTGTAGATCATAAAATTGAAATCAAAATCAATTGGCAAAAAAAATTAGTTGGCAGTCTTCAATGTGTTCTTACATTTTATTCTGTGAAACTTGCATATTACTTGAATCTTTTACTGAAATTATCTTTTTAGAAGCAAGTGTTAAATCATAAGTCAATTATCTGATATTGAAAAAGTTTTAGTCTGATTTTTTTCTTGAGATTGTTAATCGTTCAAAATAATCATTGATGCTAAAAATCAATTGTGGATCTTTTTCTTGATATTGAAATCAGATCAGTTGGCAGGATACTGGCTTTTTAAATCTCTTTAAAAAAAGCCGGTATGATCCTTGAAATTCGATGTTTCTCCAACGGGTAATTATATATTTGTTACAAGCAGTCTTTATATGTACGTATATATTAATGTTTTAAATTTAAGACCAAAAATATTTGTTATCCAGAGTCTTTATATCAATAATTAATTTCCTTTTAATGCGTCTTAAAACTTCTTAAAGAAGCGGATATAAAAATTGTTCGACGTAAAAATATATTTATTTTACTTTTTCTTATCTAAATGAATACAAAAACACAGGTGATGCCTGAAGAAATCCTGTATAATGAAAATATTGATATGACCATTGAATATGCATATTGAATGACCACCCCCAGCAGCATACGTTCTACCTACGTCACTCAGTGAAATGATTGTATCTCTGATCAACCAATCGCACAAAAAGACCTGCAGAGAATTTGCACATGATTGGTTGCATACTTATTCTATTATAATTTTGAGCCTTCAGCTGCAACTACACTTGCTTCAGGAAATGTAACTAGAAACTAAAAACTTATTCTAGTGGCGTAGCAACTTATGGTATGGGGATGGGGTAAGGAAATATAGCAAATTTCCGATTGGCTTTAGGTAAAATAGTGACGACAAAAATGTTAAGGTTTTTAGTTTACATATTCAAGACAAAAGTGTGAAACAGATGGCGAAAAAAAAGTATTTTCTGAAGACGATTGAATTGGAGACGAATCCCCTCAAAAGATTACTTTGAAAGAATAAATTATAATCTAGAAAAATATATTATTTATTTTATTGTTTTTCTTTTATTTCCCTCATTCATTTTTCAGATATACTCTTTTCTAAACCAACTATACAAAGTAGCATTTATTTAAGTCAGTTATGGTTTCGCTGTTTTAAAAAATATTCCCACATAATTTTCTTTTTTCACTTTTATTTTAATTTTAAATAAAGTGTCCGAAGTTACACAGAGATTTTTGATTAAACTGATTACAAAAGAATTGTACAATAAACTAGACAAGACGGAATTTTAAATCTATACAATTCATTTTTAACAGTGAATTAACAAATTCGAAACCATTTTGAACAAATCATCGCTAAATTAACCACAATACACAAAATTAAAAAGCGTAATGTTTTTATAAAAACAGATTAAATAATACTGATGTAATTACTCACATCCCTTTTTGAAACAACAATAGGTCTATATTGGAACAGAGGTTGTAATTTCGAATCTTACGAAGACCACGCTTCTATCGGTATTCCGCTAAGTTTCCAGCATAGTTGAAAACATTTGACTTCGATGGATTTAATAAGCAATCAAACTCGCTTTAGAGGAATCTTTTAAACCTGAATATCTCCTTCAGAATGTCGAAACCAACTATCATTTCACCACATATCAAAAAGAAAGAAAACTAGAAATGTTTAATATGAGGGTAGATTTATATCAGTGTACAATTTATTGGAGTCAGTTCGAGTTCACTAGAACATCCATAAAATGTCAAGTGCCGTCTTAATTTTGCCATATATTACGTATCTTGAAAGAATTAAATTAACATGACGTCTTAACATTGCATAAGAAAATTATATTGTCTATGAATAGTACCGCATTAATTTAATTTTAGAATACATTTCGAAGTTTGAAAGTGTGGAAAAGACATGTCACATCGCAGCTTAAAACAACCTAGATTTACATTTTAGATTCCGATGTGGTTACTTTTTTTTTATTTAACTCTATCGAAAAGTGGATTGATCTTTCAAAAACATCAATTCTTGTTCTATGTTGTATCTAAAAACTCGATTTGATCTACAAGGCTAATATTTTGATTCGCCCAATTTGAAAATTACTGTACACATACTTTACGCTTTGACCAAATAATAACGACTGAGCAGTATATCTGATTTACATTTTCCCTCAAATTTACACTTTAAACCATTAAAAAAAATTTAACCAGATTTATTACAAAACGAAATATTACATATTACATAGTGGGTTTTCCACATAATTGGAACTCGAATCCCAGGCCTCTAATCAAAAACGTGATTTTTCCAATAGTCCAGTTTGTGAAAACTCTGAAGGACATGATGTAAAAAGTTGTCAGTTTTTGTTTTTGTTTTTCATTTGAATGTATTAAAGTGCTTGGATTTCTATTATTGTGGAACGAGAATTTGGAGAATTTTGAAGAGGTTTTCTTAAAGTAATGTCCTGCTCCTTGCTTAACAAGTAGATAGGCGTACTGGAAGACAAGGTGGAAAGTCAAGGATCGATCACTTTGTGGCTGGGTCCAATGCCTCGAAGAGGATGTCAGTTTGGTGATTCCTCCGGTATTATGGGACGGGTTATGCTAAAGACAGCAGTCAGCCACAGCAAATCCTGTCGATACTGCTTCATTCAGTGATGGCGGGGGGGGGGGGATCAGTTGTACACAAGAAGAAGTCCAGTTTGTGAATTTTCTTGAAACTTATGATTTCCCCATGTCCAAATAATTCTGATGGAGCATGATGTACTACTCAAACAAATAAGGCTCAAGAAACAGTACAGGTTTTATGAAAAAGTACAAAAAATGTTTATTTATTACAAGCTGGGTGATACATAATCAATTATTTCGTAATCCTCTTCTTTTGGTCTTCCCAAATCATCCGGACCTGGCAACGGTGGTAAACGTCCTTCATTGTACTGGAAGTATTCTCTCAACTTATCCGGTGCCCTGTTTTCCCCTTTAGGATGAGCGTTATTCAATACTGGAACATCGACCTCTGGATCAAGACCTCTGGGTATGTAACCACCTGGCAGGAGAGCTCTGCCTTTCACTGGTGGGGGCAAGCAAAGTCTGTTCTGGCAGAAGTAGTCAGTCCTCCCATCGTTGTGACACCAAGTTCCCTCAGGGAAGAAAGTGTCTATTCCTCTGTCGTTGAATTCTTGACGAGGGGTGTACCAAGTGCCAGTCTTCATTTTACAATAGACAGCGCATGATTGCCACTGGCGTTCTGTAAGGAAATTTTAATTCAATTTTTAATTTATTTATCATTGTTGTAGAACTGTTAAAAATAATCCATGTTGAATGAAAATGTAACGTTTTATACAATTTAAAAAAAGGATCATCAAATGTAGTATATCTGATTAAAGAGAATGAATTAATAATTTTTGTAATAGAATTTTCAATTCAAAGTAATTGATTTCAATTAAGTTAAGTATTTTTAAATGGGAATATTTTATATTTGT
>JAPMOR010078957.1:209332-237578 GCA_026543865.1 Argiope aurantia
ATTTTTTTTCTCTCCCTGGGAGCTTTAACTCTTCTTTGAATAATGATGGAAATTTCCATCATAACATTAGTGAACAAAAAATTGTACTCAAAACAGGTGTATTGTAAATTGGTTGTTGCTGGTAATTTTTTCACGATTATTGCGTAATAAGGATTGTAACTGTAGAAAAAAAATGTCTCTATAATAATAGCGGGTATGAACTTGTCATTCCCCTATTTGTTGTGGTTGAAAGAAACATGCGATTTACTGAATATTTTTTATAACTAATCTGAGATTTTTTTTTTTTTTTTTTTGCTAATAAAATTTATGAGTTATTACTGAGCTTAACCTGTAAGTGTGCATGATGATAGATATTTCCATCATACTGTTTTTAATTATTTTATATATTTATACTAGGGTTATTTAAAACATCTTTCCTTTAATCTAGAGTATGAATTATGTCACCCTGATTTATTTCACAAAGAAAGAAAAAAATATGCAAAATAGGGGTAAAAAATAAAATTAAGTAAATTGTGTTCGGATGAAATTAAAAGTGGTTGAGATAAGATTTTAGAAAAGAATATTCTTACTTTCGTTATATTTCACTTGTACACCAACTGGAGTAATGTCTGGTACATATTTTGAGAAAAATTCGCATCTTTGCTTAGCATAATCCACAGGTGGTACATAATTTTTGCACAGCTAATACAAAATAGAGAATGTTTAGAAACGTATTAGAACTACGTATCATTGAAGAAACTAGTTACACAATTAGATGGTGATGAATTTATATCAAATTATTGTGTTGATCGATTGCATTTCACGAATGATTTTCAGATTATGTGGACCTTGCAACACTTGAACTCCCTATATATCATTGATAACTATCAATAATCAATACCTATGGTCTTTAATGTGGAATTAAAGGATTGAAATGACTGGTGGCGATCTTGACTTTTAATTTTTTGAAAAGAAGTCAAACCATAATAACGAAATTTACGTTCGATGTGTTTCTATATTTAGATTTGGAACCTATCTTGTGCATCATAAGGGAAAGTGAAATATGGATATCAAAATATAGACTATACTCGCAGTATAGTGTAAAACATACAATTAGATATATTGCATAATATTCACAGTTGCGTTTGACGTGTGACTATGGCATCGTGGCAGTTGAACACAATATCGTGTCATTTTCAACAGATAATTTTGAATTTTACACAGTAATAAATCAAGGAAAAAATATTATAGAATAATTCCACATTATAAATGATCAAATAAATAAAATAAAATAAATAACAATAGCAATATTTTTATTAAAACATTTGATAAATTTTGTTTTTCATGTCTTATTTTTTTATAAATTAGGCTGTATAGAAAGAAGCAATGATATTCTGTTATACTTACTTTAGAGTCGTCACAGAAATGTACTCTAATGTTATCACCTTCGCAGTATTTTTCAGTATTTTGAGGCCTGCGTAGAATTAAAATATACAAGATTTACATAGAGAATCTAAGCATTTTTTTTTCTTTTTGAAAAAAAAGTGACTTTCATGTTCTAAATTTTAAAGAAATAATTATTAAAATCTTTGAAAATTAATTAATTAGATATGTAGCAGGTATCTGAAGACATCATTCCAAGCATAAAGCCAAATTATATTTTACAGAATTAAAAAAAACGATGGTAATCAATCTATACTTATAATAAAGCTCAGTGAGTGTGTGTGTGTGTGTTGGTGCTCTACAGGCCAGACCATTCAACCTACAGCTACCACATTTGGCACGTGTATACCTTGGAGGTCGGGAATGTGCACCTGGGGGTTATTTTTTCGAATTTTTAATTAGAATTTTATTTATTTAAAAATTAAGCGAAATTTTGGCGTGTTTCTGCTATAACTTTCGAAAATATTACCGCACAAAAAAGATTTTTTACATGAAGTTAAAGATCAAAAATTTATCTTTTAAATGATATCAATGTTTTAATCTTAAAATTAAATTTCTATTTTTAATGAATTTTTAAATAAATATTTTAACTATATTTTTCAACAACTTTTTTTGTACAAAATAAAAATAAAATTTAAACTGCACGATCACGTTTCGCATTCATGTGAAAAAATAAGCTTTCTACAAACTGTTGCCATCACATTGATTAAAGCTAACACTAAAAATAAATTAATTAAATCTTTTTAGAAATGAAATCTGCAAAAATATAATTTTCGGCCCGTGTCTGTAGGAAATGAAACAAATATGAAATATTATTTTTTCTAAAAAATAAATTCAAGAAAAATTATTTTATGATCTTTTACACTCTCTATACTATTAATCCAATAAATCAGTTTAATTTTAAGGCAAGTTTTGTTTAATATGAACAGGATATCCATTCAAATCAGGGCCACACAGCTAATTTGTAAACCTTTAGTTAGACACAGATCTGCTAAAATGGTCTAAATGGAAAATGATTATATTTTATGTAACTTGATTCAATAAATGCTCTAATGAATAACGAATTTTTGATTTTACATAAAGCTTCTGCTGTGGAAATCACGATTAACAAAATGTTCTTGAAACACTAATATTTTAAATAAAAAGAGTTAATTTCCAATCAACTAAATCAATCACTTAAACTGACTGATTTATGAAAATTTGAATATCACTATTCAATAAAAAAAAGGATAATTTTAAGGATATTAAATAATAAAAGGATTGGCGTATTTTCCATCGATCGTTTCAAAGAAAATACGCCAATCAGCTCGCAGGTTTCTTAAGATTAATTGGCCTAAAATTATGAAAATGTTGAGTTTTTCTAAATTTTTAACATTCAAAACTTCATAAATAAGTCTTAGTTGATCGTGAAAAATTGAAACATTCATTCATTTATTTAAAATTTTGTGTGTCCAGAATATTTCTCAGAATATGATACCTTACTGCATTAAATTTAGACTTCATAATTTTTGAAATATATTTATAGGCCGGAACAAAATATTATTGATTTCATTTCAATCCTTTTGAAAACAAAACTAAAAACTGAATTTTATGCTGAATCTGAGAAATTTTTGTTGAATTATTCTTTGAGATATTACATAAATTATGAAAAATATTTTGTAGTTCACATAAGACTTAAATACCGAGTGATTCTGTTTGCAATACTCATATTCAATAATAATAATAATAAATAAATAACAATAAAGATGATAAATAAAATAAAACGCTTGGTTTTATTAAAAAATATCTTTATATTAATTGCAATTTCATCATTTCCACTTTAAATTAAATTTGAAGTTTTACCGGAAATGACAACAAATTAGCTAAATATATATAGTAAATTGAACGAAACGATCTAAACAAAAGTATAAATTTGGCATGACTATCAAAATTTGAAGATTAAAAATGTTTTGTTTGAGAATCTATTAAGAGACCAGTTACTTAAAATATTTAATTGAAAATTGTAGCGAGCGGTAATACTGGCGAACCGGCTGGTCGCCAAAGGCGGCTAGTAAGAAATAAATTTTAATATGAATGGTGCTTACTTAGGGTTGCTGCAATACCGTTTATCTACGGTCACTGCCCTTGATTTCTTGATGCATCCCGATTTACACTCGCCTTTTGTCCAGTCTGACCATCCACCTTTGACTACCTTTATTTTTTCTGATCCCCAGGAAACGCATTCTCCATTTTTGCACCACTAAAGAAGAAAAAAGCTTAAAAAGCAAGAATAATGGCACCGCAAAAATATCCTTAATAAATGATTTGAAGTTGATTTCTGACCTGAACCCGAAATAATCGGGGTTTATATATATATATCTATATAATATGATATTTTAAACTCTTAATTTAGGCCATTGTAAAATATTCTCTTATTTCGTGATCCAATTCCTCTGTAATTAATTTCTCTGTAAAAAATAATGCGCCATCAGAACTACGTTTCAAATTAAAGTGATATCTTCGGTTGCCCTTGAAAAAGTGTCAAAGGTCACCACGTGTATTGAATTGGCGCCTGGCCAGAAATCCTATGTTATATAAGACTAGTGATCATTTGTTCTTTCTTTTGCTTCGCCTTCTTGTAAATAATCATGCTTGCCACTAGAGATGACGAATATTTTACGAGCGGTTATTACGTAACCAATATCATAAAATCACAAATACCAGTGATCAATATTTTTCAAAAAGGGGTGTGATTCAAATCCCTAATACGATCTTACTGGTGATATTTCAATTACAGGTTTTGGATCAAGATAGAAAGTAACAATCGATACGATATCACTGAAATTTACCAGAGCGGTGACTTCACTGGAAAGTAACAATCGATACGATCTGTCCAATGAAAGCTCTCGAACAAAACAAAAAAGGAGAAATCTGTAAATGGATTGACGTCCAAACTAGTTTCAATTAAATTTAACTTTTCCCTAAGCTAACAAATTAAAGTATCTATTCCAAATTATGATGTGGAGGTGCTCGTGACCACTTTGTCCATCGCGGAACTCCGAAACATCACGATGTTTCCTTGAATGGATTGAAAAGTGATCGGACCGGTTATTGGAATTGTCGTATCATTGAATTGCATATCACTGAAATCTATGACTTCACTGGATAGTGTGAAGTCGCCGCTCCACTTCATGAGAGTAGCCTTGACTTTCCGATATTCGCATTTGATGCACTATTCCATAACAAATAATTTTTAATTGCTGTGACTTGACTTTGCATATACTCCGTTTACTGCTGGCGCTATCTATTGGTAGAATATAGAACTAAATTAAACAATTTAAAGAAATGATATATATATTTAATTCAAATTTTTCAGAAAATGGTTTACTCCAATAAAGAAATTAAATAAATAGTTTTGAAAAAAATCAGATTTAAGAAGTAAACTGAAATAGATAAATTAATTCAATCACACGTTACTTAAATTAGTAAAGTAAGTATTAATTACAATTAATAAATTTTATATTTAATAGTAAGTAATAATTTTTAATTAATAATATGATTGAAATAACAGATATTTGGAACAAATATTTAAAAATAACAATAGCAAAATTATTTGTTATTCAAAAATCGTGGATTATGCATCTCTACTTGCCATTCGGAAGAGAATAAAACGGGATTAAAAATACCAAGTCTCTTCACTGCTTCGAACCTGCATTCTACTTAAACCAAAAATATGTTACATATTATTTAGTCGACAGGATTCTAAAAATTATTACACACACACACATACATATATATATTCTTGTTAAAATTATTTCACTGCGTTTTCATCTACATTCCTAACCATCTACTATGTGATAATAATGATAATTTGACTAAGACTGTTTAATAATACTCTTAATATAATGATATCAAGCCTATCAAGATGACATGCAAATGCTCTAGTCTGCACACCATTTAGGATGCCAGTAATCAAAGATGTTCAATATTTTGTTTTGATAGCACAAATGTAATAAATCTAGAGGGTGATATTGGTTCCGAAAAGGAATTATAAAAGTATTATGAATCTGAGAAAACAAATAAAAAATGATAATATTTATTATTGATAAAAACAAATATTGGGCATTCCTCGACTTGAAATGGAATTTTTCGAAATTACCTTTAGCCCCCAATATGCCTTTCAATTCTGGAGAGCATGTCGAAACCCAATTTTCCCCAGAATTCTTCTTTAGAATTACCTCAGTCTTTGTCAATGAACAATTTAATAATTGAATTTTAAATCTCATAGTTTGGGTTTCATAAAGTGGAACAAAAGAACACTAAAAGAAATTAGATGCGGAAGTATTGGCCAACAAAATAGTGTACAATCTATATTTTGTCGGCCAAATACTATAATACAATAGAGTAAATATGAAGCCCTGTATCATTTAGAAGAAAATACTAACTAGCTAATGCAACTCAGGACGGTTTGTTGAATATGTTTACTTTTGGTATTCATTGACTTTGAGTAATAATGTAGTATGCTCGAATGGAATAGGTTTCAACAAGTCCTTCTGAATTAATTGGAAGGCAAATAAGCAAAGGATATTATTTCAAAAAAATTCATTTCAAACTTGAACAATGTCTGTTTTTATATTAAATTTACTCGCATTATTTCTTTTCTGTCCTTCGCAGTAAATGCTGTACATGAAGACACTTCGTCTTCCATACTTCTTTTAAAGTTGAACTGTAAAGTCAAAAATTCTATACGTAAGCAGTTTCATTGAAGAAGTCAAAAGCGATTCTAAAGATTGCATCAAACGGGCTCTAGAGCGTGATCCAAAGCTAGAAGACATATTGTCTTAAGAATACAAAAATTGGAAGAACCTATTGCGGAATGGATCGTGTCTATTTGAACAGTGTTTGATTGATTTCATATGCAATAAGTATATTCTCATCCATTCATTTTTTTCTCGATTATTTCAGAGATGTCGAAATTCCCAGATTTTACAAAAGGAAAGGGAGAACATCCAGAATTCTGATTATATCTCACCTTGATACTCATTATTCGTTGAACTTAATATTAAAAAATTAGTCTGCTGCAAAGAATAAAACAAACATATATTTGATATAGATCGTTAACTTTTAGAGAAATAATAATGGTAAATCTCCTACCTTTTTTCCGCCACAAAAAGTTCCTTCCAGAGCTGGCCCTGCAGCATAATACCCTATCCTTCGAGGAGTCTTGCATAATGTTTCATGACACACCGACTATAGATAGTACACATGCAACGAAAACAGTTCATGATTTAAGAAATAAAGTACAACAAACTTATCAAAGAATTAGAGAAATAAAATGCTTACATACTTCTTTCACTCCTGAAAGTAAATTAATAAAATTTACACTTTAAAATGTGTTTTAAAACAATAAAGAAAGAATGTTGAACAGATAAATGCATATTTTTATTCCATGATACCATCACCCTACATTAAAATACTTTTTAAAAAGTGTGTTGTATATTGTTATTAGACCATTCGTGCTATGTTCAAAAACGGATACATTTTCTTCCAAATCAAATATCCAGGGAGTTGGCGAGAAGCAGAAATCCAAGCAGAGCAAATCTGTGGATAACAAACACGGGCCCATCAAAATCTGTCCGTAATTAGTTAAATAAAATTTAACACTAAAATGCTCTAATGAAAGAAATGATGTATATAAGGTTTTTATTGTTTAATTTAACCATTACAAAATTGCTTCCATTATTTCGAATTTAATATTTTTCATTTAAATTTAATGTTTGGGAAATTTTAATTTCAATGGAATCAGTTCATGTTTATGAAACATAGTCAGCTTGGCTTTAGAATTCCATTCAGTATTTTGCAGGAGACGAAAATAAAGAGCAGTTAGGTTTCAGATGACATTGGCAGTTCTTCTTTCCATGTATTTATGAGATCATTCGCTTGTTATATTTAACAAGTATCACATATGACTCCATTTAAAACTTTAACTATGTTTTTTTAGAAATATAAAGTTCACTTTCATATGAAAAATTTACGAAGATATCGATGCTCAAGATAGCACAAATACAAGATAAGGCCTCAGTATGTCTTATCGTATAATTAACCACATCTTGTCATAAGCTATACAGAGTAAGTCAAAATGAATACCCCAATTTCATGTGTTTACTACGCAAAATGTAACAAATATATACATCAAAAAATGTACATACATGCAAAGTTAATAGAAGCTAGTTTTGAATGTGCACCTCACAAATGTTCGACATGCTCTCTTTTTGTTATACGACATGCATCAACTCCAAAATGTAATTCTTGTATCGATATTTGTATCAATGCTGGTGATAGCAGCTGTGATACGGACTTCCGAATCTATCATGGTCGTTGGATTTGGAGGTACATACACGGGATCTGTTACAAACCCCACAGAAAAAATTATCTCAGAGGAAAAAAAAATCTCATAGAGACGTGTTGCTCAAAGTTCAGCAGGAATTACATTTCAGATTTGATTTATGTCGCGTAACAAAAGGAGCGCATATCGAACATTTGTGAGAAATGCACTCAAAACTTGTTTATGATACTTCTACATGCATGTACATTTTTAATGAATACAATTATTACATTTTGCGTAATATAACCTATGAAACTAGGATACTCATTTTCACTTACCCAGTATTATGATGTCTTGTCTTTTTCCGATTTGCCAGGGCACAGTGAAATTCGAAAGTAGATAGATATGGTACTTGTAACCTTACATTAGCGTGAATTGATTCCATTCTTAATTTAGCGATCTACTTTAAAAAAATATTTTTTCCATTATTCTTTACCTGATTAATACTTAGCTCAGTAAATTTTCTATACCCATTGCAGATTATTATAATAAATTTAAATTTTTTTCGTGTTTATTATTTATTTCTTAATCACGCTACAAGCTGCTAATTTGGTATATAAAAAAATATCAAGCATATTGAATAGTGTTTAAAATTCATTGATATAGTTTTTGATCCCAGAATTTTTTGAAGCCTTTATTCTTTAGTCTTCTTCTCACTAACTGACTCTATTGGTTAAATAGTGGAACAGCCTGCTGTAAAAGTGGATAATATAGTGCTGTACATTAATCATCATGGAGCATACGACATTCATACTGGTAAATAAGCTTCATAAAATCCATTTAGTTTAACGTTTCTAGGCGAGACATGTATTCTCTTTTTATTCAGAGGACCATTTCCCTAATTTTATTAGGTATTTTTATACATATGCATTTTATATTGGGTATTTCTATGCATACATTTGCATTAAACATTTGTTCTATACTTTCTTCTTATAAAACAATAAAACTTGGATTAATTTTTCAAAACAGTCATTATACTTAATTTACGAGCAAAAGCATTTATTAAATAAAAATAGCAAGTTCATTATTTTTAGGTACAGTCAACCCTCCTATATCGCACTTAATCCATTCGATGTTGCAAAGAGCAACAAACGTAATTAACCAGAGATGTTTAATTCAAGCGAAACTAAATGATGGAAAATTTTATATATGAATGCACAAGTGAAGCTATCAGGTGACTTTATTGTTCGAAAGATTATAAAACTTTTATTTTCAAGTTCAAAACTGCTGTGTGGAAGTAGGGTTTATTGAAATTTCAAAAATTAATGCAGATTATTTAGCATCTAAACGAAGCAACTAAGCTATTCTCTGAATAGATGTTATTATACTTTTATCAAAAGTACAAGTAAATCAAGAAAATAATACTTACTGAAAACACAGTTTCGTTAAAGACAGTGGCATCTTCATCCCTTAAGAAAATCTTGCACTGGTCATGAGCATCCCACACCTGTCCAGGTTTCTCTTTAAACTTTTCGTGGTCTTGATCTTTCGAGGGTGTTCCTTGAGGTTCGTCAAATAGACACTTTTTGCTGAAAGATTAATACATTAAGATTTTCTTTATGAATTATATAAATGTTAATTTGATTTATGATATTAATTATATAAATATTGAATTATATAAATGTTGATGACAACAATGATTTTTATGATGTTGTACAGTGTTTGGCACACATGAATAAAATAATTCATTTCGTCTGTTATTTAAAACACAAACAAGATCCATCGATAAATTTAATCGAAATTAATGACTCCAAAAATTATAGTGAAATTATGCCTTAGAAACAAAAACTGAAACAAAGCAATTAACAGGAGAAAGAAAGTCGTATAAGTTCCGAAGCTGACGTTCGCGCTGTCTCTCTGAATGAACAACAAGCATCTTGAAAAATTAAGAAATAAACAATAGAGGAATAAGGCTCATGCTTCCATCAATATGTTAGTTTAAGTGTTAAAATATGCATAAAATTGCAACAGAGCAGTCAGTATACATTGCTTAAAATGAGATGAAATTTTTCGATGTTGGATGAAATTATTTTACAAATTTGAATATTTTATTATCATGGAACAAAATCCTAGAGTTGATAATAATGATGTTTATAAAGATAATCCTCAATCTATCTTTTTTTTGGAGATAATCCTCAACATACTGCTACCCTTCTTTTGTTAAGTACCGCTTTATACTAAGTGTATAAAGTTTTTAATGTGAAATAATTCTCATCTTTAATTCTCATTTTATGTATATTAAAGAAAATGAACGGATGTATGAAGAGGCTTATGGTTGCAAAGGTTACAATAAGAACTTTCATATACAATTTTAGTAACCAATTTCCTCGTAATTAATCAAAAATTAAAATCATTTAGTAATATCAAAACCGTTTGATATTACTAAAATTGTTTTATAATCATGCGTTTCAATTATGAAAATGCCAGAAATATTATTTATTTATTTCAGATATCGAACTATTAGAAATTTCGAAAAGTTAACTGCACCATAAAAAAAAATATGCTAAAATCATTATACAATATCAACTTCGAAATTTTACACCAAAAATTATTTTTTCATTGAATTTTTTCAATCAAACATAATATCAATATTTATACTCAGTAATGAAACAAAAACTGGCCACAGCCAATCGATGAGATTTTGGTGCCTTTGAGGTGTAGTTCTACACAAATTCCAATTTCTAGTACAAATTCATGTCAAGAGTACAGGTATGAGGATATCTTGTGACATTAAAGTCAAAGATCAAACCGAAAGGGAAAAAAACGTTTACCATGAAAAAAAAAGTGAATTTCTTTTGCAGCTTAGTAAAAAAAGGTACTATATGTTTTTTAACATATATTTCATTATTTCTAATCATCTTTGATAATAAAACAAAAAAAATTACCAGACAATTTTTGAAACTCGAGAAGAAAATATTTCTTAACGACAAACTCACTCAGATTTTTCCAGAACTTCTGAACTGCACTTGGACCAGGTAGTCTCCCCTTTCGTTCCTCTGCTAGGAGACATTACATGACCATTTGAAGGACACTTATTATTGGGAGGACCATCGTGATACATTCCTAGACTGAAATATTAAATACATACTATCAGTGTTGCTATAAATTTAGTTAAAGCACAATATGTTATCAATATGCACATTGTGTGCTACCAATATTGATTTAATAGAAGTATGCTAAACTGCGACAAACGGTAAACATCAACTGAACCAAATATTTTTCAACATAATTTACAAAAAGGGAGACACGACAACCAGATCTTTGGACTTTTTTACTTTCTGATATACGTAGTATAAATAAAGTATAGTAATCGTCAAAAAATTCGAATTCAAGACTATGACAAATCTCGAAGTTTCAGACCATACTGAGTTCGAGAAAACACATTTTTGAAAAATGTACGTCTGTCTGTGGCGAAGATAACTCTAAACGCTTTGAGCTAGACGGATGAAATTCGGTATATACTTAAAACCAAATTTGTAAATTTCTATCAAATTTTGAGTAAACTCCATTCTGAGGAAGTCTGTACGGTTGTTCGAAAATATTTTATTTGGTATGTACATCCTTTCAACAAGATTGGCTCCCTTTGTAGATATCCATACATTTTTATTTGTATTAAGATTAAATAGTAATTTATTATAAAGTCAATTTATAATAAAATAGATCGTTATACAAATTTATCCACTTACTTATGTCCAATCTCATGAGCAGCAATATAAGTCGAAAGCAATCCTGCTGATGGATATGGTCGCCCGTCGTCGCTAGTTGTACCGAATTCAGTAATGACACATGCATGTTTCTTCAAACAGACACCTCCAACTGGCGCTAATCCTAATGATTGTAAATGTAGAATAAAAAAGCTATTATAATTTTAAAATTATATTTATCAAAAATACATGAAATCTCCAATTTATCAAATTAATTGATTTTCAATTACTAATTAAGCTTAGAAATATATGTACTTCTCTATTTCTTTGCACAAAAAATCATGGTATTAAGACTTTCCATGGTTTAAACCATCGCAAAAGCTTAAACATAATCAAATAAATCTAATTTATATTAAAATATGTGTGTGTATTTTTCTTGCCCAGAGTATGATGGTCAGAACTATTATATATTTTAATATAGAGTTATGATTTTGAATCCATATTATTTCAACTGATTCATTGGAAGGTTTTGGTCGAGTAGTTTAGAAAGGCACGCATAAGTAATATATGGTCTTTATCTTGTACCAAAACATGTAATCTGAGAGTATATCATCAATTTCATTAATTCAGTTAAACTAAGCAATTTCAAAAAACATTCCTCCCATATTGCTGAGAAAGAAAGAAAAGTGATATCTTTATCAAGAAGAATTTCGCAAATTTAAAATTTTTAAAATGCTTTCTATTATAAGATATTCAGAAAAAAATTTCTTACCCATTGTTATGCCATTCTTTTTTCCCTTCTCCATGGCATAAAAATTTAACCTGAAATAAATATTTTATTATTGTATCTAAATTGATTTTTAATTCATTAATATCAATAGAATAACCACGGAATGAAAATGATACTTAAATTTACATGTTAGAATACAAGTATAAATAAAATTATTCAGACAATAGAGTTTAATTAATTATATAATTATTATCAAATTTAGCAAACTAGCAAAAATTGTCGCTTTCACTATTTAGACAAAAAGATAAAAAGGCTAAAATATTCCCTTGTTTTTATTGAATTAGGAAATTGTATGCTTACTAGAATTCTGTTAATTTGAAAATTGTTTTCAGATGAATTATTTTAATAAGGTCGTGAAAACTGACACAATATTTACAAACTGTATCTCATTGTCTTTCATTTATTTACTCATTTATCTATTTATTAAGATTTCATAATTAAAATAATTAAAACTTATTGGGGTAATTTTACAAATGATTATGCTTCAATTTTGAGCTGTTTACTTTTTTCAAAGACTGCTAGCAATTTCAAATCGATATTTATTAGGCAGTACTTGATAATAAATTCAAATATTTTGCAAAAAAAAAATTACTATTTACACTGAAATAAAAACCCGAACTGAACTATATAAAATAAACGAGACATAATCTTCAACATTGATTAATATATATATATATATATATATAATATTGCCCTCTACATTGCACAGTTATTTTTATTTTTTTTATTACCATCATTATCTTTTGGAATTCATATAGAAAATTTTATATCGATAAAAAATTATATACCAATTTCAATTATGTAAATAAGAAAAAAAAATTTAAGATACCAAATGTATGTTTTTGTCTAACAAATTTTAATTTAATAATCAAATCGGAAATTAATGTTTAATTTTTTTTTTTTTTGTATTTTTTGAATTTATTTATATAGATCAATGTAATTTGTTAAAAAATTAAAAATTATTATTTGTACAGGAGTGTGAATTTCAATTTTACTGAAAGAAGTCCTAACCATATCCAGAAGATAGAGCAAATACTCATTTAGAAAAAAGTCAAATTTAAAAAAAAATTAATATAAAAAAGGGAATTAGCCGAAAAATATTTAGAATCATTCTGTTAAAAAACAGATTCCAAGATTTATTTATTTTTTAATTTAACAGTATCAATTCGGATAATTGGATATATGCAACTCCAGTTTTGTGCATCGTGTATTCTTGTGCATTTCCGGTCACTCCTTTACCACTGAATGTAGCCTTGGGTGCCGTGTATTACTAAGCACAAAGTTCGCCTCTTCAATTTCGGAATTCGATGCTCGTTTTAGTGAAGGAAAAAGGATATGATGTTACAATAAAATGTAAGATAACATTCCGTTAGATATTTCAAGATATGCTTTTAGATTTTTCTTGTCACTTAATGTAAGAAAAAATTGTCACATTACTTTTAACAACATGTAATTAATTTCTTATTTACGACAAAAAGCGAATAAAACAACGAAATTATATATTCCTTTGAAAATATACACAACAATATTATCATGTGACTGTAATGTCATTTGAAATGATTCCATTTTTTTTCATAAACTTAACAAACAGTGAAGAAAGAAAAGTTACCCTGATATATACAAGGCGAGATCCCAATGATTTGGATCGCTGTCTGAGTCTGGATTCTTTTTGGCTTGATATGCGCAAAAAGAATCCAAAAGCTTGTCTCTGTCACCGTCAGCATGTGGCAAATCAGACTGAAATAAAGGAATTCAAGTTATTGTAGAGTGAGAAAATCAAAATAAGGTAAAATTCAAATGATCAAATTTTAGATTATCGTTTCCTGCGTGAATTTTGAAATGACAAGTTTTCCACATCATTCAAAGATAGCGTTGAAAAAGGAATGGAAAGTGAAGGCAAAAGCCGAGTAGATTGCGAGTGTGTCTATCGCTATCGGCCGTTATAACTTTCCAGCTGCTTACATAAACGTCGTTGTAATGCATGACATCGACTCTCATTACTTTTCCCTCTGATTGCGAACCCCCGGATTGGCACCTCGAAATGAGGATGAGATGCTTCCAGTATGATGGTTGGATCTCTCCACCTTGGTGGGTGCATAATTAGATTGGGGATCTGGCTCCTCCCATCGATGACGGGACTTACTTCCTTGGAGAAGGATTGTACCGTGGCCGGTGATGGCCTTTAGGACTCAACCACAATTCCCGCCAATGTTACTGTTGCTGCGGTCCGGTCATTCAGTATTCTTTATCCGTGTGCCTTCGGGTGGGTCGGAGAGTCAGTGATATGACTTCCCACTGATTGCGAGATTAGGCCCGTGATAAATAATTTCCACCTATTTTCGCAAGAAAAGAATTCCTGTCCAATCATTACTTTCCCACAGACAACTGCGATATGCTGGCTCCATTCTCAGATGGCAGATTTCTGTGATACTGTATTGCAAAGACTTACCCCACGGTATGATAAGTATTAGAATTCCGGTAATTATGTTGTGAAGGAGCTGAAATATTTCTGTATCTTTTGTAATAAATCTTTCCAGGTAATTGTGCTTTTTATTTTTACAGGCTATGAGAAATTTAATTTCTGGATAACCCTCGTACATAGATTATCCTCTTTAATGGTTGCCCATTAGCTAATATCTCGGCCTTTAGAAGTCAGCATTTACTTCCATTTGGGAAACTACTCTAAATGTCATAAATAATTATATTTTATATTCGTTGAATCAACAGATATATTGCCGGCGTCCTAGCTTAAGGATAGCGCGTCTTCCCCGTGATCTGGACGTCCCGTGCTCGAGACCTGGTTCGGCATGCTTGTTGCTTGCTATGTTCGGCATGCTTGTTGCTTGCTATGTTCGGCATGCTTGTTCTATGTGTAAGTTGTGTTAATGAGCCCCTCCCCCCCTATAAAAAGAGGATGTGCAAGCGAATGTGTGTGTTTTCTTCATATGAGCTAAGAGTCAGACTTCTGCCCTAGGATGTTCAGGGGACTTTACCTCAGCTACTGCTCCCCTCTTCCACTGCAAAGCGGACAAGTCATCATCAACAGATATATTAAAAAAATTACAAAATTCATATTTTTTTATTCAGTTCCCCTTTCCATTTAATGTAATATTCTTGTCTCTCCAATATATTAGACAAAAAAAAGTGTTCTATGCTTCTGAAATTAAAATCAGTCAAGAAGCTTTGAATATAACAATTTTCGGTGATTTTAGACGATTTCAATAAATGACTCTATGAAGTTCCACCAGACACAACCTCGAGGCTATAATTAATTTCTCTAAAGTAATGAAAAGCAAAGTTTCATAATTGCATCGGTCGTATAATAGTGGAAATGATTTTGTTTGAATTTTTTTAAAAAGTTATTTACTAAAAGTGACTAATTTTTCCAAAAAATTATATAAAAAAAGTTTTGTGATTGCCCTTACTGATTGTAACAATATAAAATATAATTCTTAATGTTCTTTAGAGAATTTTCCCCAAATCGTTAAATGTTCTAAATATAGGCTAAATAATATTCAAGAAGTGTATGCCTTTCTCTAATGGTTTAGAAATTAGCTATTGCTCTATGATTAGAGTTGATTTACTGCTGGTTTAGTTCTTGTCTGTCAACCAATATTGAAATTAATGAAATTTAATACTTTTTTTCATGTTTTTTTCCCATTTAAGAAGTAAGTATATTTGTTTTAAATTTAAATTTAAGAATTTGTTTTTTACAATCCTACGAATTTTTCCTCTTCCAGTATTAAAAAAATAATTTTGTTACTACTTCTATTTGATGTATCTCCTTTATTACCCGAGTCGAAAAATCATACTTATGTAGAATTTTATAAAGATCTATTTTATGTTGATTCTACTATTACAATCACCAATTCTTTCACTCTTATTCATCCAATCACCAATTCTTTCACTCTTATTCATACAATCACCAATTCTTACAAACTCTTATTCTTATAGTCACCAATTCTTACAAACTCTTATTCTTACAATCACTCTTATTTTTACACTCACCAATACTGTGCACTAAAATGTTAAAATTTTACCATTTATGAATGAAGCAGAGTTCTCATTTTCATTCAAGTATTCACTTAGTAAATCTCAATGATCAACATGTGTGAAGATCTTCCAGTATTTTTTTTTTCTGTAAGTGCAGCCATTGAATTACTAACCAAAACAAAAGCATCTTCATAAATCATTATTATCTTTATAAATAAAGCTGTTGCCCTAATTGAAACATTTAAAAATATGTTACAATGTAGCATTTCTTTTAGTATGCTGAGGCTTATCGATAATTGAGTACAAAAACGGAAGTTATCTTTTAAATAAGTAAGTTTCCCTGATGGCATAATCGAATATTAGCTGTACTAAAAACAATGATGAGACTTATATCCTCGACGAATAATAGTTTTGTAACGGTCTATAGTTTGTGTAATTCAAAGTATGAATTTTATTTTCTGAGGTGGCGCTGTCATTCAGATTTACTGAGTATTGCATGATTGGTTAAGCGATTTTTTTTTATTCTCAACTCTCCTACCCAGGTGGTGGAGAATGCGACAAGTGCTTAAATGAGAAGCAGCAAAACAAGTACGGAGATTCTCGCTTCTCCTGAGAATATAGCAAAGACTCGGTATCCAGTTACTGCCATCCAAATGACGTCTACTTCTGACAGGAGGGAGGTATTATACATTGGCTGATGACCTTAAGGTCTGTATCTCAGTTCCAATGTTATTATCCCAGCGTTCTATTTACTCCCAATGAATAGAATGAGAAAGAATAGCACTGTTATGGTTTATCATTCTCTTAGAGGACCCACCTCACTAGCGAGGATGGGAATAAAGGATTCACTGATTCAACTGAATTATGATCCACTGAATGTACTGTAATAAATTGTACTGACTGGTTAAAGATCCTACCACCGATGGCCTCAGTAAAATTTTGGGTCATAAGATAAACGTAATGGGTTTGTTTTACGCAGTTCTGGTTTTTCATATTATCTGCTGCAATCTCATTATTCAATCACTCTTTATGCCGTGTGTGGTTGGGAATTTCTCATTTATAGTTATAGTTTTGTTATCCCACAAAGGCACATCCAGATATCAACCTAGATATGGAAGGGGGAGAAGTTTCCGGTATTGCCTCTGATGGATATGTTAATAGAGTGGGGTTGAAATCCCTATATTCCGATGTCGAAAGATGACTCCGATGAAGAGGAATGAACAGTGATATTAGGACTCATCTTTATTTTCCGCCCCAGGGCGGTACTTGCCTTTCAAATCATTCCTTGTACACTGGCAAGTCGAAGATAACTTTTACGTTTACGGTATAACCCTTTAAAAGGCCATTTTTTTTCTAGTCATGGTATATTAAAATATTTTTAAAATTGAGATTGGCTTATGAAAATTGATTCTTCAACTTATTAGATAAATTTAATTTGATTAATTAATTAATTTGGTTGAGTAGCAAATCAAGGCACACTATTTTGTGCGAGATAAGGAACTGAAGTATCTGAGTTTCTGTTTGATTGAAAAAAAATTATAACTTGTGCCAGTCTACATAACTTCACATAAAGATTGAAGCATTTGCTGGGAAGCATACTTCCCATGGCCCTTGAAAGGTTGAAAGAGATAAATTGCCAATGTTTCCTGATTTTCATATGTTATATGAAAGAATCAAATATATTAATGTGAATTTATACTTACAGGTTGTTTCTTCATCACTTCTAGACGCACAATACTGATCTGGATTTTTTTCTTCAAAGAAGGTTGTTGATATAATGCTTGCATCTGCAACAAGCACCGAAAAAAATTTGAATTCATGTTAAAGTTTTTAAACTCATATACACGAATGAAGCCTTATACTTAAAAGTAACTATTTAATATTTAAGTAAAAATTAATGGAAGCTTATCATGAATGTTCATTTAATAGCTTTTAAAAATAAAAGAACAAAAGAATATGTAAAATAATTTTCTTTAATCCAATTATAATCGTTTTAACAATCGATATAAAGTTTGTTAACATTTTTTTAGATTTTAAGATTGAACCAAAGACCATTTTCTTCATCTTAATGAGTTATTCAGATAGTGTGGCAATTAATTTATTGTGAAAATTTATTTCATGAAATCTAACTGTAAGGGAAATCATTTCATTCTTCTGTCATGAAAAGAGAAGGATAACTATGGGGTTACTTATTCTTGTCTTCTATCATTAGCAATGAAGAAAACAAGAATAGATAATGTCCATTATACATGTCATAACATAATAGTAAATGTCCATTATACATGTCATAATAAAAAAGTAATTCTATAAGAAATGTGATTAAACGTGAAACCTGTTGCCTACTTTCTAAAAACATATGAAATAGGATCAAATTTTTGGAAAGAACCGTAACAATTATTTCACTGAAGAGTGAAACATTAATGGCTTAGAAGAAGGAACCACCTTACAAGCGGTGATAAAGAAAATTCACTGGTTTATAATCTATATCGTCCATAAAGAAAATAATTATTTCTTAATTTTAATCTTCACATTTATTAAAAATAGTCCCTAAAATGCATTTAAGTAGTGTCATATATGCACCAAACAAACTATCAATCATACAGGCAAAGTATGCCTATTTGAGTGAGACAATAGACAACTGCCTAAGGTCCCTTTGCTTTAGGGATATCTCAAGATTTTTTGTGGTATTTTCAAGGAAATTTAACTTTACAATTTCATTTGATTTATTACGGCAAGATTTTCGAATTAGACTGAAAAAAATTGTTCCTTGGAGTTATTATTTTTCATATTTTGATCATTGAGGGATTTATTTTTCAATCAGTTGACTGGGTTTCAAGGCAATAACTGTGAGAAATTTTGTATTAGAATAATTCTAATGGGCAGAAAAAATCCCCAATTTTTAAAAATAATTTTAATTAAAATCATTCTTAAATTAAAATTCTTTATTCGCGAACTTTATGAAACCATAGGTTACCAAGATGGTGACCCACATTTAAATGCCCTGTTATTTCAACATATTGCAATATTTTTTTCTTAAAAGCTGCTTTTGTTTTAAAAAAAATATGAAAGGTTTGCTATGTTGGAAGTTTGAAAGAGGAAAGATAATCATGAATTTTGTATTAACTAAGAACCTTACAGAATTTAATCTTGCTCTTTGTATACATATGTAATCCTGCTCTTTGTGAATATTTTGGAATTACTTTATCCTTTCGCATAAACCCCCCGGGGGGCCACCTCGTAATGAGGATGAGATGCTTCCGGCATGGTGGTTGGATCTCGCCACCCTGGAGTGAACACTAATAGGTGGGGGATCTAACTTCTCCCATCGATTACGGGACGTACTTCCTACGGGAAGGGTTGTACCGTGGCCGGTGTTGGTCCTTAGGAATCAACCACAGTTCCCGCCAATTGCTTTAGCGGCGATCTGGTTATTCAGTTCTATGGTTTAAACTCGTGTGCCTTCGGGCGGGTCGGAGAGTTAGATGGCTGACTATCCTTTCGCATAAATTATTTGTATGTATTTAACTGCAGCTTTCTATATTAAATATGCGGACTAATATGCTAATACTGACCTGATTTACAAAACCCAGAATAAGATCTACAAGTTGTTCTTCAGATTTAACGTGAGGTTGGAACATTTCGTAACCCTTTTGATCAAAGAATACGGCCAGTTCCAAATAGAGATTTTTGCCTTTTGCGTAACTTTCTTGCCTCTTAGTCTTTTCTTCTTTTTCTGGTGACATTTCGTTCAAAGACTCATCAGATTCGGTTTTCATGTCGTCGAAATCCAACGATCTCACCATGATATCATCATCGTCTAATTCATATTCAGAACGAGGTGAAGGAATAAATTGTTCGTCTTCCCATTTTTCTAGAAAAAAGAAGCAGAACCATAACTTCGTCATGTATTTTATTTATTCATTAGCTTCTTGTAATATCTAGAAAGAAATTCTACAATGAATATTCTTATTTTAATGGACATTTTGCTCAGGTAGTTCATTTTCAATTTCTCGTATACGAAGTATAGAGAAAGTACAAATGATGGACTCGATTTTAAAAAGTCATATTTTCGAAATAGTTGCACATATTACAATAAGTGATACATTAATTTAAAAATAAATATAACAAGTTTTGTTCAGTTACAAAGGTTTAATGTCCGACCCTCTTGTTACACAGCATATGTCCAATTTGTAATCCAGTTCGTTCCAAACATTTTGTAGCATTTTGTTTTGTCTGTTATCTTTGAGACAAGACATTGCTTATTTACCACCAGGTAAATGAGCAATGAAGGCAGTACTGTAGTACAGGGTAAGTACAAATGGTGTCGATTCGGATTTTTTGGAATGCGAATGAGATTGGCAGTGTTTTCGGCATTGCTTATTTACCACCAATGCCGAAAACACTGCCAGAATTTAAAGAACGCATTTGTGCAACATTCAGAACCATTGACAGAGGGATGTTTCAAAATATTTGGAACGAACGTTTGTAACTTCTCATGCAAGGGATTATTCGCCAAGGAACATGCCATAAATTCAGTAAAAATGCTAAATTCACGCCAAAAGTTAATGTTACGTAACTGTCGTACGCCAATGCCATTCAAGGCATTCACTGGAATTTCAACTTTATTAGAGAGTATGTGAGAAACTTTTGGGGAAACCATTCCCGCTGGTTCTTTATTATATTGAATCTGCATTACCCAAAATTGTTCACCAAAAGTATTGTAAATCTATGTAAATGAATGTAACTAAAGCACGAAAGTAATTTAAAAGTTTAACTTTAAATTTTTTTATTAAAATTATT
This sequence comes from Argiope aurantia, assembly GCA_026543865.1. Lineage (NCBI taxonomy): Eukaryota > Metazoa > Arthropoda > Arachnida > Araneae > Araneidae > Argiope > Argiope aurantia. The sequence continues at coordinate 230,346 of JAPMOR010078957.1, forward strand.
TTATCAAACCCCGTTGATGTTCAATTGAATTTCTTTACTAAAATCAGAGGAAATATTATTTAGTCACTTTACTCAAATATTTATAAAAGAGGATTTAACAATAAAAAGAATCGAGTAGAGGTTTTAGATCTTAGGGTTTTTGGTTTTTTTTTTTTTTTTGAATAATTCTGCAAAATTTTAAATAATTCTGCAATTATGGTATAAAACACACATAACAAATTTCATTTGCATGGTGTATTTTCGCATTTACAAAATTCATTAATAGAATGGCCAAAAAGCATAAACAATCGGTCTGAAATAAAATTTGAATCAGAATCTGATGATAAAGATCTATAATTGTGGATGCAAAACTATTAATCAATTTTCATCTATCTAACGTGTTGTTTTGGTTTCGTTCTTTTGAATATATAGATGGTTAAAAAAAATCCCAAAGACCAATTTCATTCAAAATTTCATACAGATATAATATATTTACATACTAAAATATATGCATTATTACATACATACAAATACATTCATTATACATACATACAAAATATATTCATTCAAAAGAATTTTATTAAATTTATTATTCAAGTTAAATTTTATTTATAAAAATATATACATTCTTGCCAAATTTATTTGAATCGCTCATATTGTTTTTAAATTATTGAGTTCATAGATCTTCAGACAGAAATAACTCCAAAAATTATTTTTTACGAAAAAATATTTTTTAAGAAGATTAAAACGTTGACATTCAACAAAATTTCGAAATCCAATTCTGATTATTTCAAAGCTTTCTCTTCATATTTTCGTTTGAAAAAAAAGAGAAGACATTCTTTCCTCGAATGAAATATGTAGTAACTAAATAATTATATTAATTATTGAAAATTAATTTAAAAAGGAAGAAAGATAGTGACACAAATATGAATCGTGGCACAGTTAAGGGATTAATCTTTTCATGGAATATTTTATTATTTGTATTGTTTAAGTAACAAGGTTTGCAAATGTTGTTTAAATTTCTTGGTTCATTTTTAAAATAAACATGTTGCTATTTTTGGGCGGTACGAAATTTTTTTAAATAGCAAAAATTGTTATACAATAATTGATTATCAAAGATGGAATACATTTAATTTATCAAACTGCTATTTTGCTTTTATTTTTACTCATTTAATTCTTTAAATTTTTTTTCTTTATTTGATCTTTACATTGGGGGTTATTAACGTTCTCTGTGATGACTCTGTTTTACTATAAATTTTATATCAAAATGCCCAGATTCAAGCCAAATTCAAATTTAAAAATGATTCAAAAATTGGAGTATAACTAATTTTAATTGTAGACATCATCATCAGCAGCAGCAGGAGCAGCAGCAGCACTGAAAAAAGTTATTTTTAAAGTATGCAACAAATCATTATTAAAAGAAAAGATAACTTCTTTATTAAATTAAAAATGGCAAAATTCAAATAGTATTTCATATGCACTTCTTTTCTTTCAAATTCTTTTTCTTGCATTTATAAGTATTCATTTTTTATTTTTTATTTATTTCTTTTATTTATTTATTTATTATTTGGTCTATAAATATCTCATAGATTAAAATGGAACGAGCCGAGATTTATAGAAATTTCTTTTTAATCTGATGTCAGTCACCGCTAATGTTTAGTTTATTTTGGTTATATTATTGATAATTCTTCAAAATATGAGAGATGATAAAAAAAAATGTTTACAAGCAGCAGCATTTGGAAAGTTGAAATTGAGGATGGGAATATTGTTACCCAGAGTGGAGACAGATGGCGCTAATTGTCTTAGACCGGTCGTTCGAGAAGATAGTGTTAGTACTGAGACCTGAAACAGCGACAGTAATGGCAAGACGTCTAGAGAAATGGTCTCGCACGGAGGTGTGAGCTGTGAAACGATTTCTTTGGGCCAATAATGTGTCCCAATCGGACATTCACAAACAAATCGCTGAAATGTACGGGGGCGAAGCAATGAGTAGACAACAGGTGGGGAAATGGTGTCATTCTTTTTAAGCGGGCAGAGAGAAACGTTTAGGTGGGAGGTCTGGAGCCATCCCCCATACAGCCCCGATTTGGCTCCCAGTGACCATTTCCTTTTCCCGGCATTGAAGAAACACTTATCCGAAACATAGGTTCTTATCAGATGGTGATGTTCAAAAAGGTGCCGAGAACTTGCTCAATATCCAGAGACCTGATTATTACTAAGACGGGTTAAACAAATTGATCCTGCTGTGTGATAAATGCCTCAACAGGTTTGGTGATTATGTAGAGAAGTGACAGCCACATATATCTCTTAATTACCATTTGTATCCTGTGTCTACTGTTGATAAAGCATTTTTCCTTTGCCTTGTAAACGTTTTTTTTTTTTTTTTTTTTGGATCACCCTCGTACAGAGTATGTTTTTACGTATTTGAAAAGCTAGGTATCAAAAATTTTGAAATGAAGTATTTACCATCCGGAACAGACAGTCTCTTTTGATTCGATGGTTTGAAAACTAGATGAAGTAGGTCTTCTTCGTGAGGGTTAGATCGCTTATCTGGTAGAAGACTTATTCCTAAAATTTCTGCTAAGTCTTGATCAACAGGTTGAATCTGAACGCTTCCATCTGGCAGCATCAGAAATCCAGACTGAAATAAGAAGTTTTTGCAGAAATTTCACTTTTTTTGCATTAATAACTTTTGTTATACGTATTTTTATTAAAAGGAAGAAAATTTAATATGAAAAATTATATTAGAAGTACCACTTTAGCTCATTAATATACTATTTAGATATTCATATTTTAATTAAAGGAAGGAAAATTAATAGAATTTGAAAATATGAAAAACTATATTAGAAATGTTATTTTAGCTCACTAATAGATACTAACACTCATATTTTTATTAAAGGAAGAAAAATTAATAGAATTCGAAAATGCAAAAAATTACAATGTATACGAGCATTTAGAAGAAAACTTCTGATAACAATTTTTACGAACATTAATTTATTTATAATATATATGTGTGTGTGTTAATTAAAATCTGTGTACATAGTATTATATAATTAACTCTGAGTATTATTTAACTCAACTGTATTTCTTATTATTCATTCTTGCGAACATCTAATAGCCTTTAAAGCATATACAACTTGAAAATCGATTCAATAATTCCATCCTTATAAAAATTGCATAAATTTATATAAATGATTTAAATTTTTTGTGAGAATTTTTCAACAAAATAAAAAGTTAGTTTTGGTATTATTATTTTCTTGCAATTTTCTGAATCTATCAAAATACAAACTGTCTAAGATACAACAATTTTTGAAAGTTCAGTACCTATGAAAACATATTGTTTCTTCATAAAAAATGGTAAAATAATAGGTGGAGCTACACAAAATGTTTATTAGCTAAATAGTCTTTATCAACTACTTTACATGATTTAATAGAAGCATTTTAATAAATTAAAGGTTAGGACTCATGGAGCTTTTAAAGTTAGTTTTCATTATATATATATATATATTTGTTTAAATTTGTAAGAATATATTAATTAATTAGATTTCTTAATAACTAAATTCCAATGCATGCAATATATAATTATTCTAAACTAATAATTTGCAAAATAAAATCTCTTAAATAATATACGTAAATTGTTTAGAATATCAAGTTTAATTTTTTCGTTTGAAACATTTGCGCGACTCTGTCTTAGACGACCTCAGATTGAAACAGTTGAATTAGTAGCTATAAAATCAACCTACCAGGCCTTTAAGAGAGCTGCTGCTACAACTGCTTAATGCAGCTGCAAAGCTACCATTAGATCCGATGTAGTGACAAACTGGAAAGTAGCTGGTGTCCATCTCCTGTTCAGGTGTTTCTTCACTTTCAATTCTGATAGCCTTGAAAGAAGGTGCGAGAAGCCGGTCGTTTTTCAGAAGTTGCATTTGAACAGTATGCCCGAAAACGGACTCGGTGGTAATATACAAATCTTGACCTTGTTCGATTGGGGTCCTATGAGATATCTCATGGGATGATGGATATTCGTTTGGCACAGATCCAGATTTTCTCATTCGTATCTTGACAAATTTGTACTCTGGAACTGCAAAATATTTCAGGCGATATAAATTCAAAGTTTATAAAGAAAAAAATTAAGCGGTTTGTATATCTTTTTTTATTCGTATACAAGAAGTATTGAAATCGTTAGAAAAGTCGAACTCAATATTCTGGTGAATTTTCACTTTTAAGACACATTTTTGGAATTATGCCTGTCTGTGAACACGATTTTTATTTGTACTCAAGTGATTCATGTGAAAAATGTGAAAGACGTGATTATGGCAGAACGACTGAAATTAACAGACTTTGAACGCGGAATGGTAGTTGGAGCTAAACGCATGGAGCATTCCATTTCAGAAATCTTCAGGGAATTCGACATTCCGAGATTAATAGTGTCAAGATTGTTCCGAGAATATCTAATTTCAGGCATAATCTTCCACCATGGGCAACGAATTGAACAATCGATATTTGGGTAGAATTTTCAATGTTAGCAAACATACAGCACTCCCTGAATTGACCATAGACATTGACATGATGAACGACGGACGCGACAAAATTTCGCCTTAATGGGCAATAACAGCGGAAGACTGAACGAGTGTTTTATTAATAGCGTGACGTTGCTTCCAGCGCCTCTCCTCGGCTCATGATCAGATCATTTAGACCCTAGATGACTGGAAAACCATTACTTATTCTTATGAGTCACGATTTCAGTTAGATAAGAGCTGACGGTAATGTTCAAGTGTGGCGCAGATCGCACGAAGCCATGAACCCAAACTGTTAACAAAACACTGTGCGAGCTGGTTATGGCTCCATAATAGTGCATGGAATTGACTGAGTTCTCTGACACAACTGAATCGATCATTGACTGAAAATGGATATATTCAGCAACTTGGAGACTATTTGAAGCCGCACATGGGTTCTATGCACCCAAACAACGATGGAGATTTTATGGAAGATAATGCGATATGTCACCGGGCCACAGCTGTTTGTGATTGGTTTTGAAAACCATTCTGAACAATTCCAACGAATGATTTAGCCACCTAGATCATCCAACATGAATACCATCGAGCATTTATGGGATATAAAGGAGAAGTCAGTTTGTGCACAAAATCCTCCGCCGGTAATACTTTCGTAATTATGGAAGCCTATAGAGGCAGTATAGCTCAATATTTCTTCTGGGGACTTCCAACAATTTATTGAATCCGTGCCACTTCAAGATGCTGCACTTCACAGGGCAAAAGGAAGTCCTCCTTTATAAGGAGGTATCTTATTACTTTTGTCACCTAAGTGTATGTAGTAGTGATATTTCAATGTAAGTTTAAAAAACTATTAAATAAGAGCGGAAAATTTTTTCTTGGTTCCTTACTAAATTAGTACTGTTGATTTTTTTTATTATTTTTTTTTGCACAGTGAAATCTATATAATATTTTGAATTATATATATTAGAAAATGGTTTCGAAAATATACAACATAATATCGCATTTTTATTCTCTATTCATTTAATGCATTTGAAAATCTAATCAAGAAATAATTTTTTTTTTCATTTTGGGAACTCATAAGTCAACTATTGAATTTCTAATGTTATGTTAGAATTAACCATCAATTATAATTTATGATAAGTTATGTTGTTCTTTAATAACTACCATGAAGTGTGTGATATTTCTAGTCATTTGAAGATTTTATTTATAAAATATTTTTGTGTAACAGCAACATGATTTCGCTTATTAGTTTATACATATTTAACTCATTTTTTAATCAAAGACAACAAGATCGTAGAAAAACTTTTTTTGCTGTATTTTGAGAGAGAAAAAAACTTACCTTCATCATAATTATGCACAGAAAAATACTTTTTAAGCTGGTCTTTGTTCAAGCGCTTATGAATGTCGAATGATTGTGGCTGTAAAATTAAATTAAACTTATTTAATATTCCAATGTTTTTTGCAAGTTATATGCTAATTAAATAGTAATAACTTTAAAACGGATACTTACAAAACATGACGCTATGATGAAATGAATAAGTAAAAATGAGAGAATATGTTTGGTATGCTTCATGATGAAAATCTCGAGAAAAATTCCTAAAATAAAGGCATATATGGTAACTTTTTAGCTTAATTAAAATAAAATTCAGTACAAAGGGGAAACAGGAAAAGGGAAGCAATATTTTTTGATTACCAATGGCTATATTGCTTTTGAAAAGTAGAATTAACGAATTTTTAAATTTGAAAATAAAACCCAAAAATAAAATTAATTAATTTAGTAAGAACAAACAGCACTTGTTTTCCATTATTTCTTTTTCATTTTAGTATAAATTTTGCTTTGAAATAAGAGCAACCATGTTTTCCTCAGAGACCTTATGTTGGCTATTTTATATTTTTAGGAGCATAATAATAAAATCGGGATTTTATAAATTATCGTTTCTTTGAATATATTTAACAACTCTTCTCTTTTCTTTTCAAAGTATAACTATTTCCTCAAATGATGAGAAATTATAGATAAAAAAGACAACACATAGAAGCTTCTAAATGCAGCATCACCACTATTAAGGTCCAGATATTTCTAAGCGTTTTTTGAAATTAAACCATCCGTTTTTGTATGTGTAGTTTTATCTTAATTTCAGATTATGTCAGATAATTTTGTGAAATGGCCTGTAGAGTGCCAACGTAATCTCAAACACACACACACACAAACACACACACACACATATATATATGCAATGATAGATCTTAATCGAAATTAAATCCTAATTAATTTTCTAATTTCATCTTAATTTAGTCCATATTAACTTCATTCTAAAATGGTCTCATTTCCTAATCCAATTCCACTTTTTCTTTTATTTAATCAGCGCTACTTGCACCTTATAAAAATGGTTACTTTTGCAAGTTCTTGGGCTCCGAGTAAAAGGATAAAAATCCTTAAATTAAAAGTCCTTAATGTCTTTTGAAAATACCTAATCTCCTTTTTCTAAACCGACAAGTGTCAAAGAAATCCCTATCAGAATATCATAGTATAAAATAATTGCGGAAAAAATTTCTGTCTTTTTCGCTCTTTCGCTCCTGTATCGCGATGTAAACGGATATCAGTTTTCTCATCATTTATTGTACGTAATATGCCTTCCGGATGAAATAAATCGGAAGTTTTAAAAATTCATACATGTTTTTTCTTTGGCCACGAAGTGCTAAAAAAATTATATATATATATATATATATATATATATATATA
>JAPMOR010078957.1:237978-248852 GCA_026543865.1 Argiope aurantia
TTTTTTTTAATCTTCTAATATTTCAAGAAAAGAAAAACTTTGAAGTATTGCAAAAGAAATATCAATCGATCCATTTAATTGTTCGAGTTGTTGTTTTTTACTAAAATTTTTTACAGAACGATTTTCCAAAAAAAATTTTGAATTTATAGAATTTGCTCTATATTGCCTATATTGATCGATTTTTAAAAAATATTGATCTAATTAAGATAAACAAGAACTTACTACTCCTATAGAAGATAAGGTTTTCTTGATTCTTCAAATCCCAACGATCCTTTTTCAGTCCATGAGACAATTATGATTGGAAGCGAATACAATCGCCAGGTGAAATGTAGAAACCTGCTGAACCGACGCCCCTTTAATATACAGGGCACTTTTGTTAGAGGCGCGGCCTTGTAGACAATACATGCGGGTAGTGTCTATTCGTCTTGTAGTTAGTGGACCCCCTCTTCTCATTAACACCACCATGTTGCAAGTTCTTTGTCTATTAAGAAACGGTTGAAGGCCATAAAACAGTGGTGTAAGTCGTCAAAGCCTGCGTTTGCTTGTGTTTTTGTCTTCTTTATTTGGTTCAATGTCAAATCAGATTTCACCGATAAGGTTATCAGTTGATTGATATTTTTTCTTTAGTTATTTTTGCAGGAAAAAAATTTATCTTGCAAATGTAATGAGTTAAAAGAACAGTAATAAAATCATCTCGTTAAAATGTACCATAATTGTATCAAATCATTAAATATTTGTTTTAGTGTAATTAATCAGGAACAGATTTGCAACTGGAAGCTAATTCTGACAAATAAGATTTAAAATGTAGCTTTTTTTTTTCAAAAAACACGATAGAAAAATATAATGCTATATGTTTCAGAAATTAATTATTGTATTGTAATTACCAAAGCAACACAGCATGTTGTAAATAATATAAAGCGTTATTCAGACTTATAAAATATTATATGATATGTCAGATACTGTACAATATCGTATAATATTCTGCAAATTGATTCTTATGCTGTTGGTTGTCAGACGTATCAAAGAATTAAGAAATGGCCCAATTTTGCATTACAAAAGAGGAAAAATATTATTCGCAGTTTGCAACATTTAAATTAATTGACAATTTCTTAATAGCATATAGTTGCTACATGTTAAAGGAGAAAAAAACATATAATTTTGAACTTTTTAATTGAATTATTTGGAAGAAATTAACAGAATTATATATAGGTGAAATATTTGAGATACTGAATTTATGTGAACTGCATTGAGGGGAATAAAGTTAAAACGTTTGAAAATATAAGTGTTGTGCGTGAGCATAAAAAGATTGTTCTGGATAAATTTTGCATGGAAATAAATACTTTTTGGATCTTATTTGAAATTTTAGAATACAACTCTTTTCAACGCAAAGATAGAATTATAGTATTTTTAGAACTGAATTAGAACTAAATCTATCTATTTTAGAACTAAATCTATCTGAAGGTTGGCCGTCTGTTGATTGCGGACATGTAAACGCAACAATTCATGAATGCAAAGATTTAAATTAATAAAAATCGGTATACTATCTTGTGACTATAAAAGCAGTTCAGTGCCAAATTTTGGTTTTTATCTGTAAGAAAACAAAAAAAAGTCCAAAATACATATTCGCATGATACATTCCGTATAAACATTAAATTCGCGCCTAAGATCTGTAGTTCACGTTATTGATCGCCATTACTAAGCAGGGCGTTCGTGGTCTAGTCCAAGATCTGCATTTCTATGTGGGGTAAGTAGCATAAAACGTTTATTGGAGAGAAAGTTTCGGTGAAACAACTCCAGTTAATTTATAACGTGAAACTCTTCAGAATTTGCTCTGTTTCTTAAACTGTGTTGTTATTAACATTTTAGAGACTGAGTGATACAAGGATCAAACCTAGCTAAATACCACAGAAAGAGCAACGATAGTCTAAAAACAATGTGAATTGTCCTATATAATACAAAATGATGTTATGCATGTTTTCATTCAATTTGTACGAATCCATTTCAACATGTCATTTTCGTTAACTGAAGCATATTTGTGATTTACAGAATAGATTGCTTTGATAATTTTATTATTCCAGCTGTGGCAATTAAGTCCTAAGTTTTTTCAAAAAACTTTCCATTGTCAAATTAAAAAACTTCATTTTTAAGACATTACAATATGCACCCATTGAAATAAATTCATGCTCACATGATACACGTCATATGCTCCACATTCGAATTCATACAATATTTTGCATAAAGACATCACATTGCAAATATTGGAAAAATTAAATATTAAATAACATGAGAATTTCGAGACCATATTACGGATTTCCTTACTCCAATTAGACTAATTTTTTGATCCTTATATATATACGAAATTCACGAACAATTGCATTGTGTAATTTTCATTTTTGGTGAAAATGTTTTTAAAAAAAGTTTTATATAATTTTTTAGTAAATTTACATCAAACCAAAAGTCTGGTATTTATCACAGATGAAATATTATAGATAAAATAAATAATGATGTTTATATCAATCAAAATTCTAGCATGAAACTGAGTAGAAAAGTCAAAACACGTCTTGAAATATGGAGTGAAAATTAAAGTGGAGTAGAAAAAATCAAAGAAATGATGTAATAATGCATCTAAGATTTCTGCAAAAATTGCTCGCTCAGTCTAAAAATTATTAAAACTTTGGTGCTTTATTTTAACGATTTTTATTTTTTTATTTTTATGCACTTTAAAACCACTTGTAAATTAACTAAGCCACCTAACTAAAACGGCTGGAATAAATTTGCCAAAAGTAACTTCAGAAATTTGTAATAAAAAAATAATATTGCTATTCAATTTTAATGTGCATAATAGAAAATAAATTATATGAAAGTATAATGTTTAACTTACACAAAATTTATTTAAATGGTATATCATATGCATATATAATTATTACTAAATGGGACTTATATACATACATAAATATACATTAAAATATGAATTAAATCAATTTTTTGAAATATTTTTGCGATTATGATAAGATTTAACTTCGCAAGAAAGCAATTAAGAAGGAATTTTAAGTGCTTTTACTTTTAAAAACGGTCTGTTATTTTATTATAGATAAAAAACAGCGCTAATAAAAAATAATTAAAATAACACTAAATCAAAAATAAACGATTTTATAAAAAAATATTATTTTAGTAAAACCTAACTGATATTTTTCCTTTAAAAACGAAATAGACGAAGTGTAATGAAAAAAATTAGAGTAGGATTTAGATATTGGTTTTAATCTATTTTTTATATTATTATAAAAGCGTCTCTTTTTAAAATATATAACTGTTTCAATAATCTGCATCATTTCAATGATAAAAAAAACATAATCAATTCGAAATCGGAGAAATGAAATATTGAATAGATTAGACATTCGTTGCGCCACAGAAACGAAAGCTTCGGATTTAAGCCATTATACCTCGTAGCGCGAAGAATATTTAAATTCCTGTCTTGACATAGAAAAATTGCTTAGGTTGTCGACCGTGCGCTTGTTTATTTATGAGCCTGTAGATTTTTATCTCTGTTGTGTTAATGAAAAGTGGATTAATGTGTCTAAAGCCACTGTTTACGAAGGCCATATCAGGGCAATTATCTTTATTACATTTGTTACATGTCTTCAAACACAAACTGAATTAAATAGGAAAAAAAATTATTAGATGATTTAAGAAGTGCTTTTTTTCCCTGACTTGAACAAGTAACCAAAAATGTTTCTAAAATCAATAATCTAAAAATAAGAATATTATTTAATGTTATTTAATGTTTAATGTTAATGATACAAAGTAATCTAAAGGTTAAAAGAAATGTGAGGTATTATCTCAATATGCAGGGCGATTCATAAAGAATTATACACTTTCCAGATGCTGTAAAACAGTAGCAGACAGAGACATGAACCAACCACCTTTACAAATCGTAATGTATAGGTAATATTCAAGTTTGTGTCTCGCCCTTGACAGAAGTCACATAAGCAGTAGCATTGTGTTATGTGACTAATCAATCTAAATGGTAGTGTGCTGAAAGCTTATAAGCCAGTTAACGAGCAATTGCTTTTGTATTGTGGTCATGTTACTGAACTGCGAACCACAAGGTCCTAGGTTCTATCCTCGCTCATTACCAATCCGCTAGCTCAATTCAATTCGCCACAGTAGCGTCTCTAAGGGAGAAGGAGTTTTGTGTTCATCAATTTAGCAAAACGGAATCCATAACAGTTTTACAATGGCATTTTCGATCACAATTTGGAAAAGGAATTCCAATTAGAAAATCTATCTATCAATGGCATGAAAAATTTTAAATTACAGGCTGTTTGTGCAAAGGTTTAAGTCCTGGATGACTGACTGTATCGTAAGGAGTCATTCAACGAAACCCGGAAAAATCGACGCTGAGTCTAAGTCGTGAAGTATAGATTTCTCAGCTCACCGTCTGTAGAATGTTGAGGGAAAAAAAGTTGAAAATGATTCCATACGAAGAGCAGGTGTGGCAAAATCTAAATGACTTTGACAAACAAAAGCGCTTTGAATTTTATGACGATATACAAGTTTGTTTTAAAAGTCAACAAATTTGTCCACCTCTTAGTTATTTTTTTTTCGATCACTTAGTTTTCATTGGTTTCTTTCATATCAGTGGGAAGATACACAAGCATAATGTTCCCCTTTTGAGGAAGATGGATTCACAAATTTATAGTGCAAAAAAGGCAAGATGTCCCTTAGGTAAATTTGTTCTGAGTAGTGCCCAGAAAGAAAGTGCACGGACACTTCTAAGCGGTCACACATAGAACATCTGTGACTGTCTCTAACAAAGTTTAAAATAACCTCATACAATTCTGTTACTCCTGATATATAATATCTTATATTGTTCTTGATTTATAGTGCATGGAAACTGTAGAGTTCTTTATGAATCACCCTAAACATTATTTCATATCCATTTTGATAGTACAATATTTCAGATAACTAAGTGTAAGTCTCTTACTAAGTAATATCTCAGAAAGATAATTATAGTCAAATTAGTAAAAGTTGCAAAAAGTCTCAAAGTATATTTTGAAATAATTTCATTGCAAGCAGCTAAATATAGGCGTGAACATTTTGTTCTTTTGTTTTATAATCATAGTGATCATAAACTGGAATTATTTTTAAAATTTAATCTGCAAAAAAAATTATAGAAATGCAAGAATGATGTTTAATAAAATAATAATCAGTTTATAACTATTCATTTATTAACCAATTTCACAACATCATGCTCTGACAGTAGATTAAATCATTGATTACCGTTCATCGTCAAGAAACAGTTTACCATTAAACTTCCAAACTCTGTCGCCAGACTGTATTCAACTAATTTATTCAAGGCTGATAAAACGCTTTTTTATTTTCTTTTTTCAACTTCTTTGAAAGTCAACAGAAATGCTATCAGAAATGTATCAGTCAGCAATTTTCAATGTTGAATGTTGAATAGCCTTTGTCATCTTGGAAATATAATAATCGATCGAATGTCTTTTGTCGTAAAAAATTAGAAAACTTTCTTAATGCGATTTTATTGCATGTTTTAATTTAATAGAGATAATATAATTAGTTTATGTATATGCAAATTTACATATAAACTAATAAAATAGTGTTGAAAATCGATTACTTGCTTTATAAGCTTGTAGATAATAGCTCGTTGTACCAAATCATCCGAACAAAATCATCAGTTTTTCCCAAAATCAATCAAAATGTAATATTGAGTTACGAGATATCTCTAAATTAAAAATTGATTATTATAATTCGAAAAGCTAAATAATGTTCCAAACTTCTCTTAACTGAGCAGATTTTAGCGCATGTCCATAGAAATCGATAACGATTTGACAGCAATTGTTCTATTCTATCATGTATTCAGAATACAACGGTAGATTATTAACATTTATTTGAGTTTAAATTTGCTTTATTACTCTTTAACAAAAATATTTACAAATTTTGAAATGCAATTTCTATAACTAATCTAAGCATAATTACTAAGAAAAAAATCAAATATTATTGCTTATTCTGAATCAAATTGATAGTAGCTTTGATAAAGATAAAGTAATATCAATGTGAAGATCTGTCAAAGGTATTTTTTTTCCTTACGCCTTTTTTTAATTTGTACCGAAATAAGCATAAATCTGCCATTCCATAGATATGGATATTAAAAGAAAATTTTAAAGAAAAAATTGGATAAGAAATATATAATTAACACTGAAATAAGAAAAAAAATAAATAAAATTCGCATATCAATAAAATGAGGATCGGTAGCTTTTCAAATGACATGCCACATTTAAAGTCAAAAAACCAATTTCGTGTTTCCTGGTTATGCTCTATTTTACGGATATTTGGTATGGAATATCAGAAGAATTTTCATAAACTAAACTCTATATACTGCTTTAGAAATTTTCTTCGAGTTCCAACTATATTCTTGCACATAGCCTTTGTTTATAGTTCAGTAATCCTTTTGCGAAAGCCCTGGAAAATATCGAAGCAAATTCTGAGCGATTTCATTTGTGTTTCTTTACCAATCATTCTGTGGCATCAGTTTTATATGAATATTCCAAAATTTAGCACATTTTTGATGCACTTAGAGAAAATAAGCTTTCAAATGAAATGCTACCATTTCAAACGGAACGTTTTCGTGAACATTAGTATAATTGTTACCATTCTTTTTCCTGTGATATTTTCTTCTGCACTTTTAACTGCCGCTTCCTACGATGTGAAAGGATGGAACCCAACGTTTTGGCTAATAGGTTATGCCTTCCCTGATCATCCAGCATTGGAAGCAATTCTCATGTTTTTGGGAATGATAACTTTTTCTTCTATAAAATTTATGGTTCTTTCATTCTTCAGTATAATTTACATAGCATTCAGCTGTGAGTTATCGAGTGATATTAAAATTCAAAGTGAAATCTTGAAAAATAATTATTTGACACCAACACTTCATCATCAAGTGAAAAAGTATCATCATATTGTCCAGTGCTGCATACTGTTTAGTGAAAGTATAAAAGTATCAATGTTTTTTATCTTCTGTTTATTTTTCACAGCAATGTACAGTAGTTTGGGATTAGCTTTAGGAAGAGCAGGAAGCTTAGCGATCTTACCAACAGTTACTGAAGCATTTTTGACAATCTCATATTGTGGGGCATCCGTTTTTTATGTAATTTCATCCTTATCAAATATACCCAATACCATTAAAAGCTCTTCTGCACAGTTTCGAGACTTATATAACCGAGAACTATTAAAAGGTCAAATGTCTAAATTAGATCCTTTACATATGCAATGTTTATTGGTGTTAAAATCGCTGAGTGAGATAAGGCCTGTTTATGTTACTGTCTGGGACATGCTCAAAGTTGAGAGAAGCCTGTTACTCAGTTCTTTTGGATGTACTTTGACGTTTGGATTACTCATTATGCAGATGAATTGAAATGAAGATTAATAAAAAATGAGGCTGCAGTGTATTTGAATATTGCAAGCATACCCAAAACTTTAATAATTTTTTTAATTTGTGCAATGAGAATGGAGAACATAGAACCGCATTTGATTCCAAGAATCTTGTACAGCTATATCACTACTAAACTCAACTAAAATTTTAATTTTTAATGTTACTTTAATAGATAATCACAAAAAGCTACTCTTCTCCGTCCGAAGGTATTCGTATGTTTAAATTACAGGATCACATTGACAGCATTGGCAAGAATATGGTCGAGTTGTAAGAACAGTCACTGACCATGGTATAACCCCTGCCCACTATCCCAGAAGCTCTTCATCCCCATTTTTTCAGGTGCCTCCGAGGGAAGGATATATTATTAGGCAAGAGAAGCTAGAAACTTATTCCACCCCATCCAAAGGCATTCGGATATCTAAATGGCTGGATCACCTTGACAGCCTTGGCAGGAACTATGATCGAATCCTAAGAACAGTCACTGTCCATGGTACAGCAACTGCCGCATCTCTGTAAATCCCATCGTCAGTAGGGAATAACTATCGCACACCATTTCACCTACCAAGCCAGGAGCGTCTCTTCTTCATTTTTCAAATGTCCCCGGGGGTGATATATTATTAAGTAAGAAAAAATTATTCAACTGACGCTGTGATGAACAATTCTTCATATTCCAAAACTTTGGAAAGAAATAAGAATTTTGGAGAAATATAAAGGCGAGATGGAGCGATATTTCGTGCAAAGGTAAAAAACATTAATTTAAATAAGAATTAACACTGAAGTTTCTGCAAGCTAATATTCAAAGGAAGATTCTAAGCCCTATTACGCTTATGAAGTATAACTGATGAAAGGATTCAAGAAAAATTGGTATTAATTAATGATATCACAAAAAATATCCCCTCGAATACTTCACAGCAGGTCAAAACAATTTGTAAAACAAAAAAAAATATTTAAATTTACTAAGTAAATAAATATTCCATAGAAATTCTTTTAATTGATACAAAAAAATCTAGAAGAATTGGATCAAGGAAAGCTCAGGAACATTTTTAGAATGATCTTTCTTTTCTTTTTCTGTTAGAAGGAAGGTTCCTTTAGAAATCCATTCTGAATCTGAAGAATTTTGTCATAAAGTGTCGCTGTTATAGTATGCAATTTTTCTATGCACTCTGAATGCAGAAATCTTCATCTGTAATAAGAATGCACTCAGTATCAATCTCACATGAACGTATTATTATTTAAAGAATCAGTTTTTAAAAAAATGATAAGTTATGGTTTAACCGTCATAAAAGAATCTTTCGCTTGATAGGAGCATCAGAGCCAGTTCGTATTATTTAGTATCACTTGATATAAGCTTTATCCATTCAGAGATCTTGAATGATTCAAGTTTCACTTCTTCCACGTTATCTCGATCACATATCCTTGAAGTTTTAGTCCTAGCATGATTCTCTAATAATACTCCTTATTACGTTCATTGCTTCCAAAAGAATTAAGTTTGCAATAGTTCTAGCAATCAATTCGGTATTCGTGCTTTATTTTTCGTTACTTTATCATGCTTCTTTTTGAAAAACGATGAATTTTAGGTTGTCACCAGTAGATTTTAAATCAAAGATGATCCGTAAGCAGAGAAGGGATGGCTTCTACCGTGTAATGGTATCGAAAGATTTCTAAGATGCCTCCATAAAATAGAGATATCTTTCTCTAATTCTTACTCATTTAAATATGATTGATATTTCAAATTTATAAAAATTATAAATCATTGGCAATTTGTGGCCGAATGAGGTTAATAACATCATTACAAAGCTTTAAATATATTTTATGTTTTGATTCTGAAAACCCATGATATTTTCTATGTTACGTAACTATATCATTATTTTAAATAAAATTATTTCATTATTGATATTATTTTAAATTATTAAACCCCCACCCCTTCTCATCTAAACACCCCAAGATAAAATTTTTCAAAACTTTCTAATTTACTATTGCGTTATTATAAATGCGACTATAAATGGAAGAATTTATAAAATAAGGATGAACGAGAATTATATATAAAAGGGTGTTGCCGAATTCGACCGACAAATTTAGAAGGGTGATAGGAGGCATCAAGATAAAGAATCACCATACAACATGGGGTCCCAAACGACGTTTAGGGGGTGAAAATCGCAAAAATTTAAGGAGTCGGCAAACTTTTGGAAACTGTAAAAAATTAATAAAAAATAACAAAAGGTGTTTCAACTATGAAATTTTTTTTAAGTGAAAGCACATTCTTAAAGGATATTTTTCATGTAAGTAACATGTCGATTTGATGAACCAGGGGGTCGTAAATTATTGAAAACGAAAAAGTAGTTTAGAACACTTATCTGCAAAAATATTAAAACTTTAAGAAAAATAAAAGCTTGTAAATATAAGATATTTTATACTCCTTAATTTGATATAAGTCTGTTGTGTGAAAATTGAGGAGGTTTTAAGATATTCAAGAAAAACTAAAATGTTAGCCAGGAAACATAGCTGCAACATCGGTACCGATGTTTACAGAGGGTGTTGCCAAATTCGAAAGTTAAATTTAGAGAAGGGATAGTAGGCATTAAAGAGATGAAAAATTATCATAAAACACAGGGTCGCAGGAGACTTTTATTCTGTAAAAATCGCAAAAACAGACATCGAAGAGACAATTAGCCTGCCGAAGAGAATGGCCCTAAGAATGCAAGGATTTGGAACAAGGTAGTCGAGAAGAAGAAGTTTTCTCGTATCTGAATTTTACATGCGTTCGAGGAATATAAAAGCTGCGAGCATTGCAGAATTGATAGTCGATAAGTTTCATTCGCAAACAACATATTAGATTTCACGAATGACGAATATGCGGATATGCATTTAATTTACGACCAAGCGAATGATAATGGACGGCTAGCACAAAGAATATACCAATATCAATATCCAAGTAGGCGTTGTCCACACCACAGCACCTTTGCAAATATTAATAGACGGTTGCGGGGTAAAGGATCCTTCAAAATAAAGAGGCCAAATGCAGGGCTCCAACGCCTCAGTGGCGCAAAGTACCTTGTTTTCTTGCAGCACGTCCTTCCATCTTTACTGCAGGAAATACTGGCCATTACACACCAGAACATGTGGTTAATACATGGTGGTGCACCAGCGCAATTTTTTTAATTCTGTGCGTAACTAACTAGATGATATATATCCTGGGACGTGGATTGGATGTGGCGAACCTGTTGATTGGCCTCCAAGATCCCCGGACCTTATACCCTTGGATTTCTTCTTCTGGGGCTATATAAAATCTCTTGTTTATCAGACACCTTTGGATACATTGAAAGATCTCGTAGCACGGATCGTCGTCATTTCTAGAGAAATTGCAAGCACACCTGGTATGTTTGAGCGCGTCCGGTGGTCCTTTAAACATCGGTGTCGATTG
>JAPMOR010078957.1:264701-308026 GCA_026543865.1 Argiope aurantia
TTACTTGAATATGGATTCCCAATTTATTGCTGCGCCTCCGATTCCAACTTGAAGAAACTTGAACAGGTGCAGCTGATTGTATCTCGTATTATAACTGGTCTGAAACGAAATTGCCCATCAGATATTGTCCTTTGTGAAGCTGACTTGAAACCTCTCCATGTTAGAAGACATGCTAACCTTATCAAATATTACAACAAACTTTCCATTTATGGCATTTAAAACAACACCTCAAAATAGCTAAATAATTGGACTAATCTCCAAAGACTCAAGAAAAATAGTCCCTTTACTCAAGTCTTGTCTCAGAATGTAATTCCTAAAAATGTAGAGCCACTTTCTCTTCACTCTTGTATGAATCCAACTGAAGAAGTTACCAGGGTTCACTTTCATTTCAATCTCCCTGTTCCCCTTAATAAAAAGGAAAATGCGTCGAAACACCTTAGACAATTGGCTTTAGAAGTCATTAATATAATCCCTAAAGGTGACATTAAATTGTATACTGATGGCAGAAAAATCGACAGTTTTGCAGGTAGTGGCATCTATATTGTAACTCCTCAGTCTAGTTTTTCTCTATGCCAAAGAAATCCAGACTTCTGTTCCGTTTTTAGGAGCGATTTTCTATCAATCGATGAGGGACTTAAGACCATTTTTCACGAAAATAATTATAAGAACCTTTTGGATTCTTACTGATAGCCTCAGCTCATTGGTACACCTTAACAATTGGACCTTTATTGGAGATAAAGCAAGTTTGTCTATTCTTCAGAAGAAGCTGATTTCACACCAACATGATATTCATTTCTAGTGGATCCCATCTCATGTGGATCTACTTGGTAACGAAATTGCAGAAGGTTTGCAAAGAAAGGAAGCAGCGTAGCGACTTTATTTTCTGCTGAACTTACATACTTAGAACTCCTCAGGCGAAATACCTAAATAAGAATATTGGATGGTACCCCCTACTCATGATTGGTATAGGGCCAATAAGCCAGGCCAATCCTTAATTCCTTGTGATAGAAAAACCAACACTTGCCTTTCATGCCTTGCCAGTGGCCACTTTAAATGTCTTATTTTTTCTCAGGGTGAAAAATCTTGCCCTCTTTGCCCGAAATGCTGCCAACATCGGGCCTCTGCTGAACATTTTCTAGACTGTCTAGGACTTCTTTTGGGGACAAATTTATTCTTCTCGCTTCCTCATTTTTGACTTTCTTCTTGTCAACGGATTTTTGGATTTGGTCTGACTAAGTCAGGCCATGGAGATTAGCAACAACAACAATGGATTAATATGACTTTTTTAAGGATTTTCTCCCCAGTTTTCTTTGTGGTTAGTCGTTGCATGCAATTACTACACAAATGCCAATCTTTGAATTTGGAAAATAATTTCTCCAAGGGCTAGCTGTGCATGGTGTCTTTTGTTTTGCTTATGAAACTATTAAATGATTTTAAATTGATATGGTTTGAATATATAGAAACCAGTTTTTTATTAAAAAATTTTGCCTTTTGTCCATTTATGTTACAAATAAAAAGGCACATTCATTAATTATGTGGGAATATTTTTATCTTGTAGTTCCTTTATATTTTGTGCTGGGTGGTATCAGTGGCTTTCTATTTGAATTTCATCTTTAATATTTTGGTATCTTTAATTTGAAAAATAATGCTGCCATAGATTTCCTGTGCATGTTACCCTGTGTTCATTAAGTGTACCATTATTAACCAGATATTCTCAAGTTGATATATGAAATGGAAATTTAAAAATTAACATAATGGATTTAGATGGTGTTATTATCTTTTAGTCATATTTCAAAATGAAAATTTTCATCCCTGATATCTTTGTTTAAGGAAAATCAGCATATAAAAAAGTTAATGCTATCTACCCCTGTTGTATGTCAAATCTTTTTTCTGTTATGAATATGTAAATAAATGTGTCAAATAGATTATCAGTTTATCATCAGTTTTAACTATTAATAACTTATTAATAATGTTTTGTTAATTTTGTCTTAACTTTTTTTCCTATTTCAGCTTATTTCACAACCTGCCACTCTTCATCCAAAATCACCAATTTTACCATCTCCCAATGTTTCTTGTGCTGGGCAAATGATTGCTACAAGTCAGTTAAAACAGATTCCAGCAGCTTCTCATATTCTAACTACACAAGCCCCAACAATGATTACTAATCAGGCACAGCTTTTAGGTAATTCTTACATTTTGTTGCTTAAACTTATTTTTTAATATAAGTATTAACCTCACCATTAAAGATTTCTGAAAAAAAATTTTTTTTTTTTTGATTGTCTAATTATTTCTGTCTTAATACTTTTTCAGGTTATGAGAAAGTACCAGGTGACTTTTTAAAGAAATAATATAAATCTTTAAGTCTAAATAAAGTCATTAATGTAGAAAATTATAAATGTAGTGTTTAGTTCATAGAATATAATAGTAAAATTAATTTCCCCTTTTGTTATGTTGAATTTTTATTCATTTTCTAAATGCTGCTTTTTTTTATTTTTTTTATTTTCTATCGTTTCCATTTATATTATTACATATATATTTTTGCCTTTCAACAAAGTTATAAAATTTATTTTCCAAATTTTAAAATATGTTTAAAAGTTTCAACTAGTAACAAAATTTAAATATTTAAGTAAGTTATTATTTCATTTTTAAAATATCTTATCATGAAAAGGACAGCATTTTTTCATAATAAACAACTTATTTACAAAAACAAAAAAAGTGATTTACTGCATTTACTTTTAAAATGAAGAGATACATTATGACTATTTGAAATTCTTTGTATTTCTTAACCCTGTTTTTGAATTAATAATTACATTCTAATCTAATTAAAAATTAAAATTACAATTGCTTGATGTTATGTAATCTTTGCTTCCTTTGTAAATACCATATGTTATTTTTTAAAAGAACATAATGTTGCTTAATATTAAGTTGTCAATATTTGTTTTCTTTTGCAATTATCTTATTAAATTCTTTCTTTCCTCTTTTTCCCTGTATGTTAAATTGCTTTTTCTCTCCTTTATTTATCTGTTGAGTTTTAATTAGAAAAGAAGTATGGGCAAATTTCCCGTCCATTTTCTACAAGAAAAGTAAACGTGCAGTTGTTTCTATGTTTGAATGACCTTTTAAAATTTACAGGATCACTTCAAGCTTTAGGTGTTCCTCCAGGTATTACATGGGCAACTCCTGGATCACTGCATTCATCGGCATTGTTTGGACAGAATCCCATTTTTATTCGGAGTCAACAGTCTGATATGTTCATACAGTCACCACCTCCTCAAGCAACTATTCATGCAGTGCCCGTGGCTCCTCAAATACAGCAGCAGCAGCAGCCTCAGCAACAGCAGCAAACTCAACAGCAAGTTCAAACACAGCAGCAGCAACAACAAGTCCAGCAGCAAGCTCAACAACAAGTTCAGCAACAAGTGCAACAACAAGTTCAGCAGCAGCAGCAGCAGATTCAGCAACAAGTTCAGCAGCAGCAACAACAACAGCAACAACAACAACAACAGCAGCAGCAGCAGCAGCAAATTCAACCACAAGTTTCTCAACAGCAGCAAATACAGCAACAAACACAGCCTACTATTCTACCAGCTCCCAGTACTCCTTCTCCTCAGGTCATTAAAGCTAAACCAGTAGGTTTAATGTTAACATTATTTTAAATCTTGCATTATAATGTCATGTTACTTATTTATAATACTGTTTTTTAAGAGCTTTTTAAGCCATATTTTTATTGAAATAGATTATATTAGTTACAAATTGTGAGATGTGTTTTGGTTATTTGTACTTCATTAAGGTAAGTGACTATGTTAGGTATTAATTTTTTGAAAAACTTTCAAAAATAGTTATATTTTTAAATATTTACATAAAAAGTGTAAAAAAGCATTTATGAAACCAAAATATACCAATTAAGTAGCAAAAGTTAAAAAAAAAAAATGGGGAATGATAAAGAATGATAAAACAAAAAATTTTTAGTTTGGAGGTTTATCTTATTATTTGCTTAAAATTTCACAGACAATTTAAGAAGTATATTATCTAGTTCCTGAACTAAAAAATAAACCATATTTCTTTTCATTCTTTAAATATTAGGATTTGATTGATAAATAACACAAACTTCCCAATTTTTTACTGATTGTTAAGCACTAAAACAATTATAAAATATATCTAAATTATAAAATTATTTATTCTCTAGTTCAGGAACTTCAGAATAAATTTAAACAAAAACTATGCACTAGGTTTTAATTTATGAGGTTTTTCTCAAGAAAATTCTGTCATATTCTATATTTGAGAAAATAGCATTTGTGAGATTTAAAGATGCAAGCAAGATGAGATTTAAAGATGCAAAATAGCATTAAAATGTGTGTAAATATAAATATAAAAATCTATGTAACTTCCCAAAAAATAGATTTAGAAACATAATTCTGTTGGTTGTATAAAGAAATTTATTCAAACATTAAGAATATTAAATTTTTAAAAAATCATAATTTCACAAAAAAAAATCAACTTTTTAATGTATTTACCTGTATAAAATTTATATAATTAAATTTTCCACAAATTTACCTGCATCATATTATGAAAGTATAGAAATATTTTTTGTTATTACTTTTATATCATTATCATTAACTGTTTAAACTTAAATAAAATCACCTGTATTTAGTTTAAAACTTATAAATATAACTAAAAAATGATTTTTTTAAAGCTAACATCACTTTTAATATGTAACAAACTTTATAATTTTTATTAATTGTTTCATTTGCTAAGCCACTAATGATGATGTGGAGGAGGGAATACCATATCCTATATAAATATTACCATGTTCTAGGTATGATTAGCACTTGCTAGTAGAATGTGAAATATGGTATTATTTTACACTCCTTTGTTTCATTTGACTTTAAAAATGGCAGAAATGTGCTAATGTTTCATCTCCAATGGCACTCCCCATGGCGTCTCTACTCCCATTTTTTATATTATTATTTTGGATAAAAGGAAATTTTTGTATCCAGTTGTCATGAAAAACGTTAATGTAGCACTTTTTTCTCTTCTACAGCCTATACGACCTGGTAGTTCTGTAGCAACTCAAACAGTTGTGTCTACTTCCACTTCTACTAGTACTAGCACAGCCATAAGTAAAGCTCAGGTAATAATTTAATCTTTAAAGTTTAATACTGATTATATATATATGACATGAATTTGAACAATGCATTTCAAGTGTACTGTTTAATCTTTAAATTTGAATTTGTAATATGAAGTGCAACTGAAGTAAAACTGTAGTGCATATAGAAATGAAATGTTATTTCAAAATGCTATTTTGAAATTTTCGAAAAATGTCTGAATAAGAAATTTCAGTTTGTACATTTATCAGTTTCTTTATACTTTGCTTCAAATATTGATGCCAAAATGCACTTCCTTTTTGTTTTATTCTAACTATTATCTTTTTTCTCCTCCATGTTAATACCAAAGCTGACATTTATTTTAATGTTTCCTGTTAATTTAACTTCACTAGATGTTGTTAAATTGTGATTGTTTTTTAATATGTTTAAGCAAACCATTCATTTGTGCTTACATTGTTTATTTTATCATTATTGTTCAGTCATATCCTGCCAACAAATTTTAGATTGAGCCAGAGTTTTAATAATTTTATTAATTAAAATCTTAAAAGCACATTTTGTTTGCTTTATATTTTTGTTTAAATTTATTGTTATATTCATTTTCTTAAAGTTAAAATAATCATTAAGAAATTTAAAGAATTAGATATTAAACTAATGAATAATCACAAAATATATTAAAACATATTGCTATCATCCTATTAAAATATGTTTTGTTTCATTAGATAATATGTCAAGGTAGTTTCTTTCATATTAATATGCTAATTAATCAAATATTAGCATTTCTGTATGGACATACATTTTTAAATTTTGTTGATGAATCCTTTCACTTGATTTTATTAACGACTTGATGATGTTATTTTTCAGTTTTATTTAATGAATTTTATAATTATATATAAAGGGAATACATTTTTAAAATAGTGTAAACAAAAATACATCCTGCATTATATGAATTTCAATTCATCTTGAATTATTGTTTGATTATTTTGCTTATAGATATTCTTGCAAATTAATTTTAGGTACTCTTCCTTATCTGAATTATATTTGATATTTTGTTTCTGTTTTATTGATACCTAAGATTTTTGAATGTAAATTTGACATGTAATCGTAAGAAGCATTATTTTCCCCTATAAATTGCAAAGTATTTTTCTTCAGTTTAAAACTCTTACCTTGCTATTACTTTTTTTTATTAAGTGAACTTTTGAAGTAATTTTTCACCCTTTTCTTTCTTTCAAGAAGGTTATGTGCTTTCAATTTTGAGCTTCATTCTTTATGGGGACCTTCCTATTATGTTTACACAATTTAAATGACTTCTGTTTCAACCACATCTACCAAGGGCTATACATTAAATATGTTATAATAAAATATCCATATGGAAGTTGAAAAGAAAATAATTTCTGTAAGAATCATGCTTGTAATTTGGCCATGGTTTAAGTTATTTAATCCTAAAAATTCCAGAATAACCCCTATAATGAAAATGGAATGCTAATCTAACTATAATTGCAGTAACAATGTTTTTGTAAAAATTGCTTGAACTGAAATTAAAATGAGGTAAAATAGAGAATAAATTAATTTTTTTTTCTCAAGAAAATCATGTTTTCTCAAAGTATTTGCTCATTCATATTTAATTTTCATGGAGATTTCTGTAGCTTGACCGCAAAGTTAAATTACTGCTGTTTCAAGCACATCTACCAAGGACTCACTGAATATGCATTAAATCTCTTAGAACCAATCATCAATATAAAAGTTGGAAAGGAAATATTGGCTGTAGGCACCAAATTTTTAATCTGGACATAATTTAATATTATTTTATCCTGAAAATTCCAAACTAACCATTATATATTTTCTGATTGGAATGCTAATCTATTATTGTAATTGAAATTTTTTTTTAATTACTTGAACCAAAATTTGAATGAGATAAAATATGGAATGATATAATATTTTTAGCTTGTAGTAATAGTTAAACATATCGTTTCATTCCATTTTTTATATATATTTTTTCTGTTTTTTATAATTTTTGTTTAATTATATGCCTATCTTAAATTTTTCTCATATATTAATGTTAAATTATTTTTTAGAATGCATATCCATGCTTTAAATTTATCTTTCACCATTACAGAGCAAACCAAGATCTCGTTTCCTGCACTGTCGAACAGTGTCAATTCCTACGAGCTCTTCTCATTCACAGACAGCTACGACTCAAACACAAACGCAACCACCCACAAGTCAAAAAGCCGATGCAGCCAACCAGACTAAACCAACATCAGAACCAAAATTAGCTTCAATTTATAATAAGATATTAGGTGAAAGTTTATTTCATTATAAATGTATGTATCAAGAAAGCATGTGCATGATACATAGTAAAATTTTGAATTTGCATGCTGATTTAGAATTTATGTGGCTAATGTTATTATAATAACAACTGTTAACCACTACTTGAAAATCTGTTCTTTATCAGAATATTATAATAATATCTAATGACATAGCATGAAGTAAATAGTGCTAAAGATATAATTATTGCTTACCTGTATGACCCCTTGTCATATGTAGTTGTATAAAATCAAAAAACTCAATATTTCATTTTTGCAGTACCCTCAAAGACTGTTTCAAATACTCTTTAATTTGCCTTTCATTCTTACTCCATCTTATACCTAAATGATCATAAATTTTTCACCTGTTTTAATTTTTTTTTTTGATCAAAAAAAGACATTATGAATTGCAAAACATGAACATGTTTAGAGAATGATCTTGAAACAAATTAATTTTGTATTTTTGGCTTCATTTGTAAATCTGGTATATAGAGAATGCTGTAAAACTTTAGTAAAGAAAAACATTCAAAATTAATCTTTTTTCTACATCCATATTGTTAAAAATTAAGAATTAAAACATATATTTGAATTCAAGCTCATTATAAAAGTGCAATATTTTTTATTTAGATAAAATGAAATCTATGCATTCAAAAATATATTTTTTTAGAAAGGAAAGAGAAATCTTTATTATGTAAAGGATAACATTAAGATCTTGTATAATGAAATTATTTTTTAATATTACTTGAAAATTATTCATAAGATATGCTTTTTTCCTATTTTGGAAATGTCACAAAATGACTCTTAGATAATTTTGTTCAATTTAAAGTTTCAAATAGATAAAATCTAATTTTTTTTCTATGACAGATTTTTAATATAAATTCCATTTTAAATTATTCTGCTTAGTTTATTTCATTAAATGCTTTCATTAATGCATTATTTCATTACTGCAGAAAGAAATATTTCTTCTTAGTTTTAAAGTATTTTATTTTTTAAAAATTCATTTGGATTTTTAATTAAAATTTTTGTATTTGACATATTTATTTTAAGCCTATTGCTTAATTTTAAGATTCTTATATTAAAATATATCACTTCTATACTTCATTACTGATATTTTCAGTTTTCATTCTTAAATATTACTTTTGCTTTTAGAGCCATTCAATAAATCAGCAGCAACCGAAACTGCTTTTTCCCCAACTGCCCCAGAACCTATTGAAATCGAAGTCGCCCAAGCTGCTGAGCCTATAGAACCTGTATCAACTCCTGATGTTGCCATTGTCACTCCATCACCTGCTGTACCACTTGTTGATGAGTGTGTGCAGATGGAAGTGGTGGAAGAGCCTGTACCAGCAACATCTCCACCATTGCCTGCCCCAGTTCCTATTGAAAAAGTCATTCCCAGTCGAAAAGAAGTTGAAGCTGATAATATTGGAATTGTGATGCCAATGCCAGAAGTAACTGTTAAAGAAAAACAACCACAGAAGGCAATAGTCAAACCTCATGTGTTAACTCATGTTATTGAAGGATTTGTTATTCAAGAAGGTTCAGAACCATTTCCTGTAAGATAAATTTATTTCATTTTAAAATGTTTAAGAATTTTGTAAGGATTATTATATATGAAGTAGGGTCTAAGATTTAGTTTAGGGTATTCAAATTTCTTATACCATGTATATTTTAAAATACTTTAAAATTATTCCTGTTGGGCAATATTGTACTTCAAACTGACTTTAAAACTATGTTTTACAATTTTTTATATTACCTTTATTTCATGTTCAAAATTATGCATTTGTATTAATTACCAGGACATTATTATGTGAAATAATCCCATGATAGTTTTATGAAATTTTTTACAATAGGAAGCTTAGAAATATTAAACTGAAACTAAACACAAGAACTAAAACTGTTTAATTATTACTAGTATTTAATTTTAGCATTTAATTACTAAATCACAAAAACAAAAATTAAATACCTACCAAATAATTTACCTCAGAAAGATTCTTAAAATATATGTGCCAAATAAAATTTCAAATATTTTATTATATAATAAAACATCTGCAAAAGAAAAAGAAAAAAAAAATGGCCCTGGACATAGATTGGACATAACTTAAAATATTGCTACAGGATAATACAAAGATATTGCTGACATGGGACTAAAAGAAAAAGAAGAAAACTAAAGGCCATGAAATGCTGTATAGCCTAGAAAAAAGATTATGGTTGTTGAGATGAGTTTGCATTTGAAAAGCAACTTTAGATCATAAATGACTTGCAGCAGTTATTCTCATACATCAGTAAGGCATGACAAGAAATGATAAGTTATGTGAAATAATTGTAAATTGCTGGAGATAGGAATGGGTAATATTTGGGAAATAGAGATTAATAGGGAATTTCTGATAAGATGTTATGTAATAATTAGAAATTGACATGCAACTGTATCACCATATAGATGTCTCCATTATCTGCTTAACCAATTCTTTGACCATTTCTTTGGAGATATTTTACACAGAATTTGTTGAGGGAGCAGAAATCATTATGGGCCATCAGCTTGACCTAAATGGACATTTTATGTCATGTGCAAATGTGTTTTGTTGTTGTTGTTGTTGTTGCTATGATTGGCCTTGCATGTATCAAAGAAGGAAACAGTATCTTATCAATGATATTACTCTTCTAGATTATCTCCTAAATGTTATAAAATTCCCTTCTAAAAAGTATAATAAAGTTCTATTATATTCAATTCATTAACAAGAACTCATCAATAGAAATTTTTATTCCCATTGACCAAACAAAATTGCAGAGAGTAAAATTAGTATTTTAAGAGGCCAGGACTTCTGAAGGCTTCTACATTAATTTCAGAGATTTGTTATATTATATCAACATATAACGGAAAAAGAATTTAAAACAATTAAAAAAAATTGGATGTTTAAGAGAATAAAATACAATAGGATAAAATTTATTTCATGTACCCTAATCTTTATTTTTGCTTTTTTTTTTATTTAAGTCTGCTTTGGTTTTAAAATTTCAATTTATTTAAAAATTCATAATTGGTGAATAATTGCATGGAATATATGTGCATAATGTATGCATTTTTTGGGCATATTTATTTTTAAATAACAAAAAAAAACCTGTATTATATTTAATTACATATTCATAGAGTTAAATTTCTTAAAGAAAGATGGGTCTCATTATAAGCTATATAGTCTCATTGTAAGCAATCTTTTTATAATTCTTTCATAAGATAAAAATTACAAACAAAAGATTGGAGTGCTAAAATTAAAAATAAAGTAAACATTTGGTGAGAAAAATTCTTATAATTGTGTCAGTAAATACTTCATAACCAAATATGTGATTAAAGGTCAAAGAAATAGATTTCAATTTAATTGAAAGAAAAGTAATTTATCTGAAATCTACTCTGTTGATTTTTAACTCTTCTTATCATCCATTTCTCACTTAGCAGTGTAAAATAAAAAAGAAGTAAAAATACTGAAAGTATCTCTGAAAAATTTTCTAAGTATTGAACCAGATTTTTTAAAATTAACCATTAATTTTTGAATTGTTTAGCTTAAAAATAAATAAATAAATGTTTGCTTTATTTTTAATTTTAGACCATAAATACAACAATGATTATGATTAATTTTTAATGTCACCAATCACAGATTAACATAAATTTATTTTTAAAACATTACTAGGGATAATTTTCAAGCATTCTCATAGTAAAGTAAAAAAATAAATAAAATAGTAAACTAAAATATTTTGATTTTATTTCTTTCAGGTCACTTTGCCTTCGTACAGCATACCAGCTAAAGAAGAAATTGTTGAAAAATCTATGGAACCTTATGGCAGTGCTCAGACTGCAGGTAAAATTATATATTTTGTAAACTATAATCTATAAGATAGATTTGAGCGGTCTTTGCTTGTATAAGAAGTAATCACAAATGTTTAAGTCAATAATTTAAATTATGCAAGGCCAAAATATTTTGTAGACTACATTATCGCACATAATACATGAAGTAAAATTTTTTAATTTATTCAAGCATTTGACTGTTGGTTCCACAGTTACTCTATTTCTGAAATTGAATAAATTATCAACTGTAAATATTATGTTTTATTATTATCTCTCTATTAAAAAAAGAATATGAAATCTTTCTCCATATTTCACTGTACTTAGCCTTATTTTTCAACTGACCAGATTTTATTTTAGTTTCCAATTAAAGAAGTTTGTACATAAGTAATCTAATATAAGTGTGATGGAAGATGAACAAATTCTGTAATTTTATCCCATTTTCATTGAAAATGTTGAATTAAAATTATATAGATAATCTGATTATGAAAATTAAATAATGCGTTCACTTGTAATGTCCTATGAATATTCATAAATCGCAAAGGATTGACAAATGAATCAAATGAGGGTATAAGTTTCTTATTCAATGTGATTTTTTAAAAGTGATGTGATTCAATGTGATGTATCTATAATAATGTAGACAAACGTTTAATATATTTATAAGATTTTTAAAAAAATCCTAAAAATTATTCCACAGAATAAATTTTTAGTTTAATGGGGAAGTTCTTCAGTTATTTTTCCTGTGACATTTATATATGGGATTTTCAATTGGTTTTGTCTTTTTTTATTATTATTATATATTTATTTTTTTAGAAATTCCTGTTATAAAAAAGAAAGATAAAATTCCTAAAATTCGTGGTGGACCAGTAGAGCTAGCAAAATGTGAATATTGTGGTAAACTTGGACCAAAAGCAAAATTCAAAAGATCAAAAAGATTTTGTTCTACATCATGTGCTAAGCGATTTAATGCCGGCATTACAAAACGCTTTGCTATTATTTTACCAGATCAGGATCAAAAACCAGGTTTGTATATTCTTCAGTTATACAAATTTTACCTTGTGTAAGGAAATTATTTAACAAAGAATTATTAAATTTACTAAATTAAGAGAAAAATGCAAATCTCAATATATTTATATGTAAACCTATGAAATTACGAATTTTATTTCTAAACAAATAAAGTTTTTATTTTATTATTTTTGCAAATGCATTCTTATATACTTACACTTACACAAGAAATATATTCACATTATAAATTTTTAAAAATATAGCATTAAAATATGCCTTTTTTGAAAATAGAAGCTTAATTTATATCATTAAAGTGAACCATTGCATATGGTTAGAAATCTAATGTTTCTGAAAAAAATATATTTAAAGATTTTTTTATCTGAATACACATTTTAATTCTTGTGTATTCAGATAATTGTTTTAAATGGATAATATTATATATATTCTATTTAAAACAATGTTTCTCAGAAATAAAAAAAAAAGTGAATATTCGAATATAATGCTATATTGTATAAATCTCAGCTTTCTTGCCTTTAAAAATTTTAACATTACCTTGTGTATTAGTTGGAGATTCTATTATCAGCAATAATAAATTTGAAATATAAGTAGTTTTAATCAGTGTATCACAGAACTGGGTTATCTTATATTATTATAGTACAGATCATTGTTCTTTAATTGCAGCTGGGCAGAATAGATTTACTCTAAATACTTCAGAATCATTTTCATCAATAAAAAGAGAGTAGTGAAGTCAACAATAAAAAGTTTTCAATCCCCTCCCTCCTCCAAAAAAGGCTATTGAGCAATAATGAAAATATTTAACAAATGAAATACCTTATTTAATGTTGAAAAATACATCATATCAACTATGTTGAGAATCTATTCATACATATTTGACCTTAAGGTTCCTCCATTCCACTAATGTGTAGGATACAAACATTGTTTTGAAGATTGAATAATGCATTATGACTCTTGCTTCTTTTACCAATTTTGTGAAAAACAAATATTTAATTATGCATGTAAAGTACAAGGAGATGTTATTGCAGCAATGTTTCAAAATTTATCACCATTAACAGTGGAGCCAACAATTTTAATTACTTAATGATTTTTAATCTGCCATTTTTTAAAAAAAAATCCTATTCTTGTATTTCCAACTATATATTTTATATAAAACATTTATACTGCCTAATACTTTAAAAGAACTTGTTATTGATGAATAGATACTATTTTATACTTTTATTAAACAATGTATCTGTATCTTATAAAATAATCTGTATTACAGTAATGGAAGAGTTTGTATGTTCTTAGTTTTATTGCCCTAGTATATTTTGTACAGGTAGTTTTTCTCAAATTTACTTGGTGTATTTTTTGTTTTAGGAGAGATTTGGAAATGTGAAAAACCTATTTACAAAATTAAAGTCACTGATGATTGCCAATGCATAGAAACTGCTTCTGGCAGTTCTTTATTAAGTTTATACATTTGAATATTATGTAAATAATATACATTTTATAGTTAATAGGTACAATTAAACATATGCACTATTTTAATATAATGCAAGCCAATGTAATTACACTTAATTCCAAATCTTCATCACTTAAATCATTTTGAATACGACTAATAACTAGGACATAGTTGGAAATAATAAAATTAAAGTGTAATTTGGTTTATTTTGCCTCTGTATTAAATTATTCATATTTATCTATGTTGAAAAACTTTTCATTTGATTATGTGAGCCAAACAAATCTTTTAAATGATTAATTTTAAAAAAACCATTAAATTTTGGAGTGTAAGATTTTTACAGAATTTATAATATATCTTCCCCTCCACCCTCTCATTTTCACTAAAAGATTACATATTTTCATACTTAAGTAACTGATAATTTTTTAAAAAGTTAAAAATAAATAAAGGCTGTTGATAGAATTTAGTTTCAAAAGTAATAAGATAACATAGACTATCTTATTTAATATGATTATTATTAAATTATTGATTATTATTATATTAGAACAGTATTAAAAATTGCATAGACTGCAATTACTGGAAACTCGAATTATATCTCATTGAGTCAATACTTTAATACCTAGAATTGCTTGACTGAACTAAAGCAAGCAAATTATGTTTAGAATTTTTTTAGGTCATATGTGCATATATATTAATTCTTCAACTACTTGAAATATGAAAAAGAAACAAGACTTATGAAATATTCTTGCTACTTAGTGATGAATAAGTCAAGAATTTTTTCATGTACTGGTAATTTAAGGAAATATTACTCCATAGAGGTTTTAAAATATGTTTCTATTCCATGGGATGTTGAAGTAAAAATGCTTTGATTATTTAAATGAATGTTCTAAATCTTTGTTAAAGTGGATTTTGTATCAAAGTAGTCTTTTAGTGTTGTCTAAAATGATTCACTAGTAAGTCCAGTGGGAATGGTTCCTCCAAAACATTTCTCGCATATTCTCTAATAAATATATTTGTGTATTATTAACCATACACAAACAATTGTTACAAATGTTAGAATACTTTTTAGGATTAATCACTAAGGTACAGATAATATACAAATATCAGAAATGCAAATATATATTTTGGAACTTTTTCCAACTGAATTGAAACTGAAATTTGACACATAACTACAATTATAATCTCAAAATTATGTATCAAATCTCATGCATTTGTTATTGTGTTTTTGAATTGTCACATTTATATGCTTGTGCAAGTGCAGATTTACAGATAGTCAACTTTCAAAGCTCAATTATATTGCTTTATTATATTGCTGTACTTTATTGACACAAAACAAACAGTTTGAGGAATTTCATTATAACTAATTTTAATTATTCTTTTCCCTTATTTTTTTGTATTAATCTATATATTTCATATTTGTTTTAGGAGAAGAAATAAGAAAGCATAAAAAGAAAGGAAGTAGTAAAAAAGGTAAGCTTATTGTTAGTACAATAAATAAGATTGAGCTTAAATCTGTTTTACAATATAGTTATCAAGCAATCTGATCATTGCCAATGGATGCCAAAAAAAAAGGGGAGCTTCTAATATAAACAACTGTTGTTGATGCTCTGTATTAGTAGCAAATACCATTATATTGCCCTTAAAATTCAAATGCGTTAAAAATAAATTTCAATTGTTTTCTTTAAATATCTTATATATCTTTGAAACAATATAAATACTATATAGGTGTTAGTGAATATTTTTAACTCTATTTATTTTATTAGAAGTATCTAGCATATTTATTATGTTGCATTTTCTATACTATTGCAAATTTAATTTTTATTGAAATTTCTTTTAGATTTTCAATTAATTTACTTATATTTGTATAATATTAGAATATTGATATTTTTATGAAATTTACTTTTTTACTACTGAATGAAACTGCCAAAATTCTACAGTATAATTAATTCTCATCTTGAAACTACTAAAATGTATTTATTATTATTATTATTATTATTTTCAATTTAGTCATAATCATAATTTTATTTATTGGTAATTAACATTTTGTAACCAGAACATAATATATATATATATATATTTCTTAAATTTTATGGAATTGTTTGATTTTTTCATACTTATATCTGATTATATAATTATTTGATTAGAAATTGAATCAAATTTTTATGATTAAACTATAAACTGTACTTATAGTCCCCAAAACTAAACTAGACCCAATTATGTAACAATGAATTATATTTGTTTGAACCATTTCAACCTCAAATAATGAAAATTGAAATGCAATCATTAAATTCCTTTTAATGATTGCATTTGCAGTTAATAAACATCTTAAAACTTCCTTTTTTCTATTTTTTTTCCAGCTATATGCTTTTTATTCCTTTTTGTTGAACAAGGGTCTTTTTTAACATATATTAATAACTGCACTCTGTGTACATGTCTTATATTTTGTAAAAATTTAAAATAAACTACAGCGAGCAATCATAATTGATTTATTTTAACTTAAGTTAAACTTAATTTACTAAACCCTTTAATTCATTTAACTCAATAACATTTTAAAAAATGCCTTAGAAGAGTAAAAACCCATGTCTTGAATTCTCATTCGATTCTTTCATGCAGATTTTTTAACTCCATGTTATGTAATCACTAAGTTTCATTGCATATGTTTATGTGTAGCATAAACAAAATATTTTACAAAAATATTTGCCTTAGTTAATCAATTAAATAAAATGCTGGCATATTACACAACTATGAAGTATGTATACTTATATATCTTGCCAATTCCAATTTAATGGAAAAAGTTTTTCTAGTAGATATGTGATATCATATTATATGGATATTAAATATATCCAAATGAGGAAATCGGTAATTTCAGTATCTTCATCAGGCATTCCATTAAAATATATTTATTTCAGTCATCCTTTATTTGCCTTTAAATTTAGACCAGATATATTATAATTAAGCCATATTTAATATTTTATCTTCTTTTATTATATAGTAACCAAGAAAATTTTTCATGGTAACAGCAACATTTAATTTTATTCCATATATTTCATTCCTCTATGTATAAAAACTCTTTGCTGCAAGTGAATACTGATATTTCATAAAAAGAATCTTTTCTTCATTTAGATACTCTACACCATAAATTAGTACAATTTATAACTACATATGTATACTATAAATTATTAAGAAAATTATAATTTATTATATTAATTTTTCACTCATTTATATTATACTTGCATCCTTGTGCTAGTTATGCATTTTCATGTCATAATTCTAACCAACTTTAGTAATACATCTAAATATCAGGTGGAAAATCAAAAAAGAAGAAACTTGGCCTAAAATCAAAGAAAAGCTGGAAAAAATCTGAAAATAAGTTATATGAGGAGAAAGAATGGGTAAGAATTTTGATTTATATGAAACTTTAAACGATTGTCAAATGCAAGTTATTAGATATCAATATTGTATATTTCCAAATATGATATTTTTTCATTAGCAATTTCCTTCTTGGTGCTTTTCTAGGATCAAATTTTGCTAGTATCTCATGTTTAGCAATAATAAGCAACATTTTGGAAATAAAACAACTCATTTTCAGAAGAATTATTCGTTTTGACAAAATAAATAACTAATTTAATTTAATAGTTTCTTTTAAACTTAAGCAATATTAGGGTATCCCAAAAGTTTCTCATCGCACTGTGAATGGCCTTATTGCTCTGCTTGTGCAACTATGCAGGCTTAACTATTAGCCGTCTATGTCACAGTTTCTGGTACACTCCAAGCCGGGACTACACCCCAAAAAAGTCCTTTTGTCCATTTGGTGGGATTGGAAAGGCATAATTTTCTACTAGCTCCTTCCTCAAGGTAAAACAATAAATTGTACAAAATACTGTCATCAACTGTCTTAATTGAAAGCTGCAATAGCAAAAAAATAGCCAAAATTAATGAATTGACAAAGCATTATTTTTCATCATGACATCGCGAGGCCACATATTGAATTAGTTGTAAGGGAGAAGCTCTTACAGTTTCATTGGGATGTTTTACGGCATCCTGCATACTCTCCAGATCTCACTCTATATGACTATTACTTCTTTCTGTCTTTAAAATATTCTCTTTGCAATAAGTACTTTAAATCCATCAGGAAATAAAAGCACACCTCACCTTCTTGTCCAATGCGCAACAATTTTGGAAAGAAGGTATAATAAAGCTTCCTGAGAGGTGGAAAAATATAATAGAGCAAAAAGGTTCTTATATAACAAAAGAAATAATATCTTAAACAGTAAATATTGTGTATACATTAAAAATAGGAAAGAAACTTATGTGACACCCTAATATAAACTATTGAAGCAGAGCATTCTATCTTTGTTAATTTATTGCTTACACCTGGCTAATTGAAAAGCACCTATCTCTTGACAAAATAAACAAATCCATATCTAAACCAGCCTTAATAAAGTTTTTAAGTTTCCAAAAATTCTTGATTTATACACAGAAACATTTAGTAAATTTTCATATTTTCTTGCACTGTTTGGTATGAATAAGAGCTGTTTCAATCATATGTTATAAATGCTACCTTTAAAGAAAGCACTTGATATTTTAATTTCTGATTTGTTTTAATTAAGCTCATCTCCTATATTAAAAAAAAAAGCTGGGCATTCAATAGAATTTTTTATTTCAATTTTAAACTTAGAAGTTTATTATTATCTATCTCATTTTTTTCATTTAATTTAACTTTCTGAATTTCTGATTTTTAAGTGTATTCCTTCTTTCCTCTGGAGACAGCATCAAATCAGGAATAGATTTGAGTGCCCATGTTTTTATAAAGTCATTGGAAAGTTAAATTTTGATTTGATATATATTTCTGCCATTTTCTTTTAAATAAATTAAATAATTCTTAAAAGCAAATATTGTTTAGAAAATTTAATTTTCTAATCATATTAACAGTTTCAAAATTAAGTAATTTCCAAATATTTATTTATTTCCAAAATGAATTATTTGGATGAAAAAATGTTTGCTAAAAGTTCTGTTACCCTTCTATTATAACTTGTTTATTGTCCTATGCAGTTTTCAGAACATAAATATGATACTCAAATAGCATCATGATCTTAATCTTTTCATATTTTGCTTTTCTGTCTCCAGAATATTCAGCCGGTTCAACATATACCAGAAGAAATGATTGAAGAAAAGACAGAAATTCCTGAAGAGCCAATGGAAGAAGTATCCAGCATGGAAGTAGAAGAAAGCTTAAACACTAGTGTGTGTAAAGAAGAAGAAGAGGAAGAAGAAGAAAGCCGTCCACCAACTCCAGTTGTAGAACCAGTTGAAGAAGAACAAGCTCCTGTGTCTCATACAGAGTTTGCTACAAAATCCCCATTGAAATGGACGGTAATTATTGTTTCAATCCATTTATGTATATATGTGTGCTTAAAAACTTTTGCAATTTGTTCCTTTATCCTTTTTTTATTTGAATAATTACAAGATTTAACAGTGAGCCATTCACTCAGATTATAATCACTAGAAGGTGGTAATATCTTAACTTTGAAACTGCCTTCAAATTCGAGCCCAGATTTCACACAAGATCCTCTTTATATTTGGGAGTAGCACATAAATATACTGTCAAAGCTCCAGCTTTCTCATGCTGATATGGGATAAAAAATTTTAAATGGCCAGGTTTCATCTTGGCTATGCAGTAATCAAAATAGTAGCATCCATCCCAAAATAGCCCTTATGTTGCTTCAAAATAGGATGCTATTATAACTAAAGTAAATTCTAATTGTCTCGTTAATCTATTTTATCTCTAATCAGTATGTAGATGGATTACACATTTGTTTTATTTTATTACAATGTGTAATGGTTATATTTATTACTGCCCCAGTAGCTTCACATTATGTATAATATTGAACACTATTGTGCAGTACTTAACAATATTCAAAAGACACCGACATTTTTGAAATCATTGTTTTTATAAAATTCTGAATCAAAAGTATTAACTTTAACTTGACAACTTTATATGAGATTTTTGTTAAAAAAATTATTGGATAAATTTATTTTTTTATTTATCAAAAGCCAAATATTGTTTTTTGTTCACTATTCATATTACAGAGTTGAAGAATATTGTGAAACTTTTTTTAAATCTTATATTTTATAACTTAGTATTGAAAGTATAGGAATCTTAGTAGTATAACTTAGTATCAAAGTTATTACTAAGTCTACTATAATGATAACAATATTGTAACTTCAATATACTGCTCTATGATAATTTTGCTAAGCATTTTACCTGATGAGGAAAAGAAAATCTGTTAAAGCCTTTACATCTGTTCATTAACTTAAACAAAAATTTAGTTTGTCTTTTATTGAAAATAAAACAAATTAATGTTAATTTTAGACTAATTAGATATAATATAAGAAACTGTTTTCTGAAAAATTCTCTATTCCTATTTTTACTGCATATAAAGCATGCAAAACTTATTTTGTTTAAAGAAACACGCTACAGCTGTGATTAACAATTCAAATTTTATAGAGAACTCTAATGTTGAAATGTTTATTTTCATAAACTAAATCAAACCAAATATAGAGTTGATCATCTCAGAAAAATAATACAAAATAAATGTATATATAAATTCTTAATAATCCAAAAATGAGACATTAAGAATTTACCATATTTTAAAAAACAGTTTGTTTTAAATTTAACTCAATAATTGATACATTAGAAGCAATTGACATAGTACTGATTTATAGTACACATTAACTACTTCCATGATAGATATCTCTTATGTATAATTTAAAATCACTCCTATGCTTTCATATTATATACTTAATGCAATCTATATTCTTACTTCAGTCTTGTCAAAAAAATTTATTATTTAAAAAATTATTCAAAATTATATTGAAGCTTCATTATAGTTGAACTCCATATTTTAAAATATCTATATCATCACAATCTATCCTCTTTATAACATGAGATTAGCTTTAATGTGGGGATGGATTGTACAATTTTGGACAGTATACAAAAGGCTTATTTTATGCTGTTTAAATATTGTAAATCAAAATTTTTAAATATTATGTAATGAAGTGTGCAACTCCAGTGATTTTAAATAGGAGAAAATAAGTTTCCACTTCCCTTCTTAAAAGAATATATCAAATTTTAAATATTTAAAAATATTTTGAAAAAAATTTCGTAAATATGTAGTGAAATTAAGCAGTTCTTTTGTTTTCTATTTTTGTATCTAGAACACTTGTACATTTTTTTTCCACATTACTGTTTTGTTGAATTTTTATATGTATAGTCATTTACTTTCATTAACGAGATTTCGTATGTTTTAATATAATTTTATCTAAAAAAAAAAAAAACATTTTGAATGTATAAAGCTAAAATTTGAGATCCTACTGCTAACAAAATTGGAAAAAACAACCAATATTGTTCATAAAATATTATTTCCCTAAAGTTTTAAATTATAATTCCTCAATTTCCCTTTTTTGCCCTATTGTATAGTAATATGGATGATAAGTAAGTTTTCTTCTATTGAAGTAAAGCAGTAATAGATAACCACACACATATATCTTCCAATCACAAAAGTAGAAAAAAGCATTTTTCACTTTCTCTATTAAAATTTTCCACTTTTGAGGGAAAATAACTTAAAAATAGGGACTTTATTTTGACATATTTGCATTATATCTGTTGCAGAATTAAATTAATGAATTTTATTATTTGTTAGTGTATGTGTTTTTTCTGTCATTCTATGACTTATCAAATTCCCTTTAATTTATAGGTTACTGATGTCGTTGATTTTGTTCGAGATATGCCTGGGTGTTCAGATTATGCAGATGAATTCAGAGCTCAGGAGATTGATGGACAAGCACTTTTGCTTTTAAAAGAAGATCATTTAATGAGTCTCATGAGTATGAAACTGGGACCAGCTCTAAAAGTTTGTGCTAAAATAAATTCCATGCGAGATGAAGTCAGCCATTAGGTATGAACATTGTTATATCTGATTTTGATACAGATTTAATTCCCACATGACTTCTAGAAGGCATTTGAGCTTGATAGGTTGGTGGCAAAAACATTTCCGGTGTAATGATTTCAAAAGACTATTATTAAATTGTAATATATTTATAGTGTTGTAAGCAAATGCTTGTGAATGTGTGAAAAACAGTACTTCTTCTGTTGTGGAAGTTGAGTTTTTATTAATCTGAGACAATGTGTAAACGTTCGTTTTTACTTGACACTAAGTATTGAAGGACATCTTTTAACTTATTGAGTAATAATACTCAATTTTTTTTTGTTTTTTATCATTCAGACTTTCATAGAAATATTTTTCACGTGTCTGTTTCCTATTTAAGTTGGCAGATTTTGAATCCATATGTTATACATTCCTTGTGAAGATATGCATCATGTTGCAAGGTTCATTAAGTATATACAAATAAAAACTCATTACTTGCAGGTATAAGCAATGACAATTTGAAATGGCAAGTAAAATACTCATCAAACAGTAACTAAAAAGGTTGGTTTAAGAGCAATCTTTTTAGGGATTGTATTAAAAATAAACAGTTTGAGGGTTCTGAAAAATGCACAGAAATGTCATAAATTAAAAAATAATTCCCTTTATGCTTCATAAGTTCATTAGAAAGTTATCATTTTCTTAAAATACACTTTAAAAATAAGTGCATTTTTTTCATTGCATAAGTTAGTAAAATCTCTTTTCACAAAGTTAAAAATGAGAAGAAAATGATTAATTCATTTTACAATGATATTAAAGAAAATAATCAAAATATAAAGCTGACTATTTTTATGCTGACAAAAGAAATTATTATGCAATATATTTTTAAAAATAAGTATTACTAAAATGTCAAAACTTTCTGTTAATGCCGAATAAAATTCAAACACATCTATGCAAATTTGTGATCAGTCTTTTTGAAGATTTGACAAAAATTTCATTGTAACTCAGAGTTTTAGTTTATTTTTAGAAAGTGAAATATTATTTCTGAAAAAAAAAGATAATTACAAATTAATCAAAAGATTGGTCACAAATTTTTAATATATTTTTAAAGCAATATGTAATAGTGTATTTAAACATATTACTGATTTTCATTACTATTTGAAAGTCATGTTTACTATTTAAACTTTCTCTTAATGCATGTATTGTGACTGTATTATTGTTGTTGTGAACAAATATTATAAGTATAAAAGATATCTTTTAATTTGTTTCGTATATATAGATTTTCATTATAGAATTAAAATGTCATTTTTTTATTTCCATAGAAAGAATTTTTTTAAAGAAATTATTACTTGTGATTTCTAAATTCTGGAATATTTTGTATTTCAGCCTTGCTTATTGATTCATTATTTTGATTTTTGCTGGCAAACCTCAAATATAGATTATTCTTAATTTATTGGTATCCAAGAAATGATCTGAAAAATAATCAGTATGAACATTTGTTTTTGCTGTACTGTGAAATGTCTTGTATAAGTTAATGTTTTAAATATAAACATTTTATATAAAATAGTAGATGTAAAATATTTATCTAGTGCAAAGTGATGTGTGCATTTTATGTGAAAAATAATTTTTCATTATACTTGCATGTTGGGAAGTACTTTATATTATAAGAATCCCATGTGTGTATTTCATTAGTTGTTAATATACAATATTATTAACTATTAATCATTAGTATATAAATATAAATGTTAATTAAGTTTTCTTGAATTATTGTTGTCCTTTATTGTTTCTTATACTGAAAGAACATAATTTCACTAAGTCAACAAGTGTATACTTGTTTTATTTGTTAATTTATATCCAAAAATTTTTAGCTATCTATTTATGCATGCCATTTTTTTTCTGTTATAAAGTAAAATTAAATCAAAACATTGCTTTTTATATGTTAAAAGTTTTATGAAGAAACTGATTTTAAACTTATTTTAAAATTAGTGTTTCTTTTCAGTAAAATATAAACAATATTGGGGAGTAGATGGCATTTGAAATTCTTATAATATCAGAAACTGTAAATACTTTTAAATTAAAACTTTTATTTATCTAGTCACTGAAAGTTTGAACCTCATTCTGTGATTTGTTACTTACATTACTCATATTAAGCTTTAAAACTAATGCATTTGTTCAATTCAATTTTACCGTCAAGCACTATTTAACTTAGTTTATTTTAATGTTGTTACTATATTCAAAGTTCATATCTCTATTTTGTGCATTATATGTATGACTTTTTTACAATATATGCATAGTTATAATAATTTTTATACATACGTTACTATGAAAGAAATATTTAGTAATTTCATAAAATATTGGGTGAAGTCTATTAATATGTAAAATGTATGTGCTCTGTAATTTAACTAATAATTATATCATAGAATAATTACTTAAATCTAATGAAAGCATACAGAAGAAATATACAATGTAAAATCATACTTAAAGTCTATTGATGTGTAAAATGTATGTGCTCTATGATTTAAGTAATAAATATATCTTAGAATAATTACTTAAACCTAATGAAAGCATACAGAAGAAATATACAAAGTAAAATAAATTTCTTCCATTAATTAAAATCAAATTTTTGTCAAAGTACATATAAAGTCATATGATTAATTTTTAAATGAATAATAAGTAGAAGTGACAATTTATAATGTTTGAATCTTCACTAAATAAGTATGGAACAGTAGTTCTTTTCTTACACACAGATAATTGTATTTTATTTACAACTCTTGAACTTGGTTATTCAAAAACTTTAAGTTCACATTTGTTGTTAATTCCAATTTTTCTCTAGTCCCTTGATTTTTTTATTAATATGATTTAAAATTCAAGTTTATTTTGGTTAGTTCAAAACCGTAATTTAAAATATGTAATTTTTCGTTGTTGTTGTTGGTTAAATGCATTTATACCTTGTGTCCATGCCTAATTTTATGAGGAATCATTGAAATGGTAATCAATTTTAGTGCACAAGTGTATGCTCTCAATGTCACTTCTGTTTACTTATTAAAATAATGCATTATCTTTTTAATTATGCATTATTAATCAGCACTATTAAATATTAAAAATAAATCTGAACTGCCAATTTTAATTTAAGACTTTTCATAAGTTTTAAAACCAGTTTTCCAATAATTCGAATTTCTGAATAAATTCAATTTTTATTATAATCCTATCAGTTTCAAATAAGCCAGGTTCCACTGTATGTGTCTAATATTTGTTAATTCATAGAATATCTTGTTTGGTGGAATGACTACCAATAGGCAGAATTATTAATTACTTATAGCTTATGAATGACTTCAGCCATTATTTAATGAAATATTTTAGTGTTTTTTTAAATAGTCATTTCTTAAACAATTGCATACATTTTTATCAATAAGATGTATATAATATTTGAGTTTCATCTTTTTTTAAATCTTTCTTTTTTTTTTTTTTTTTTTTTTTTAAAAAAAAAAAAAAAAAAAAGTCATCTTTCCTCTTTATCAATTTTCTGTTATTTATATTTAATCTTATTTGATAAATTTCAGCTAATGTCCTTTTAAGCTTTTGCTGTGCAATATATAAGCTTTTATAGATAACTTAGGAAATTGTTATACAGCACTTCCTAAGAAATATGTGGCACTAGTTAATAATATTGTGCTTTAATCGTTGATTTCTAGTTAAGTGTAGATTAGATGTCTAGGCAAATCATATTTTAAACCAGCATTTGCAATGTATTAGAAGTGCATAAACATTGATTTTCATGCATAGTATTTATATGCCTGTTTTAAAAAAATTCAGGGTAGTAAAAATTATTAAGTTTTTTGTATTTATATTTGACTAGTTTGCTAACTAAGGGTGTTTCATTTATTTGCCCACCGATCTTTATATGCTGTTCTTGGACTGTCAAGGTTTAACTAATTATTTTTTTGTTCCTTGATTATTGCTTTTATTAAATGAATGTTAAAACTAGGTTACATTTGAACATTGATTAGGGTAGTTATGGTTGAAAAAACTATAGTAACATAATCGCAACTGTTGCATTATAGAGTCACTTCCCCATGTCTTGGGCTGGGACAGGCTTTAGTTTTTACAATATTTTAAAGGTAATTTAACTTTATACTTTTAATTAATTTATAAGGCTCATGTGTTTGAAAATCGAATATTTTTAAGTTTCTTGTTTTTGAAGTATACAATGAGAAAGTAATTGCAACAAAAAAATAAATTTGAACTCAACATTTTGATGAATCTTTATATTCAGACACTGAGTCTTAAAAACACATTTTTGGAATAATTGTGTTCATAGACAAGCATAACTCAAAAACACTTGAAGCTGGATAGATAAAATTTAGTATATAGTCTTTGCTTCAAACTATCAAATTTTGAATGAAATCCATACAGTGGAAGTACGTCTGTCTGACTATCTGAGTACAGATTAACACAATGGCTACAAAACATAAAGAGCCAGATAAATGAAATTTGGAACATAGGTTAGCATCTAAAATGTAAATTCATATCAAATTTTGAACCAAGTGTGACTAAAAGTGGATCATCTGTAAAATAGCTTTCACATAAGTTCTTAATTGGAAATATTAAAGGGAAATTTTGATATTAATATGCTTCTCTGCTAATATGTTAATTTCAAATAAACTATTACTGCTTTTTATCAAAATGTGAACCTAGTTTTATAAAGCATTCTATGTTTGTTTATAGTTTTTTTTCCTCTAAATTTAGTTTTGAAGTTTGTTGATATGTTGTTAGTGGCCAGTTTAGTTATTTATGTGTTTCTGTTGATGCAGTTAAAGTTATATGTTGGTGTAAAATTATGCATCTGTTTAGTTAGAAGTGTATTCACTTCAGTTCCTTGATGTATAAGCATGTCAAAAGAAA
Source organism: Argiope aurantia (assembly GCA_026543865.1). Lineage (NCBI taxonomy): Eukaryota > Metazoa > Arthropoda > Arachnida > Araneae > Araneidae > Argiope > Argiope aurantia. The sequence continues at coordinate 291,230 of JAPMOR010078957.1, forward strand.
CTATTTTGAACTGAATTTATTGTTTAGTCGCTTTAGTATTGTATGTTTTAGTTAATTAGTTTATGTTCTATTAATGTAGTTAGTTTTATCTAAAGATTGTGAAAGTTATATTTTATTTACTTATTATGTGAACCTGTACATACAAATGGAGCTATTTTAATGACCATTAGGTTCTATTTTAATAAGTAGCTATTTCGTGAAAGAAGGATTTTATACTATCTTTCTTTTTTCATTTCAAATTGTGTTACTCCCTCTTTAAATTGATACTTTATCTCTATGAATTTAGAATACTTTGATATGCAACTGCAAATTCAAATGTGTGAATGAATGATGTGTAATCAACTTTTCTAGAATTGTACCTAGATTTGCAAGATGAAAATAATTGTTCTTTTATATTTTAATGGATATAAGAAGATTCTTAGAGTTCTTTTTGATAATCTTCATCCTGAATGCTCTTCATTATACTGAATTGAATGGAGGAAAGATACTCATTGGAAGGTGGAAATGAGGTAAAATTATATTGTATGAAATTTTTACTTTGTGAAAAACATAAAATGTGTATTTATATTTATAATATAAAGCTGGGTTTTAAAAAAATTTTATAATCAGAAAAGATGAAATATTATTTAACAATAATTACTTACCAAATTCTGATGATTGTTAATTTACTAATGAACATAATACAGAAATATCATTCTTGACCATCTATTTAAAAATACTTTCTTATATAAGAAGTCCAGATTTCAAAATACTATAATTTCTCTAATCAGAAAAAGGTTTAACTTTAAAAAAAAAGAGAAATAAAAAAATCTTTTAAGTTTCTTGACATCTAGATGCAGTAATTAAGGTAAAAATTACAAACTGGAAATGCTACAATTATACGAAAGGAATTCATTAATTTTTTAACTTCTATTCCATAATTAAGTACATTGAACTGGAGTTCGTCAAAATATTTATATTTAATTTCTGAGCTAAAAATTAATTGTAAAAATCGTGACAAGTTGTTTTGGTTTGTATTATGCATCTAAATGAACCAGATAACCAATGCTACTTATAGTGCAGCAATTATAATTGTATTATAAACTTCAAATTCTAAAAAAAACTGTTCTTATAATTAAGATGTTCTGGTTAAAAATTGATTTAATTAACTGGAATATATTATTTCCATTACTCTGCAGTAATGGAAATAATACATTTCAAAGCAATAAATAAATAAATACACATTCAGCATTTACGAATAATTACAGATCATTCTTAGAGCATATTTAAATAATGTATTAGAATAATTCAACTCTGATAATATGTTTAGCCAAGCTTTGAACATCACTCTTGTTTTGTCAAACAAGATACTAAATTTCATTGAATTACATTGGCATCTTACTTACGCATTTTGTATATTGTTGAAAGCGACGTTACCATGTTTTTTTTTAATTTGATGGTAAATTTTTTATCTATGTCGACTGCAATTTCGAGCTGTGAAAATCTGTTTTTAATGTTTTTTCATATCACTGCCATTGTAATATTTGTAGGTGGAACCATTCGTATAATACTTATGTAGGTGAAAAATAACTGATGAAAATCTTTCCAGAGTTTTGTGAAGAGAGATTTTTTCCCCCTTTGTATGTGTTTGTGCATGTATATCTAATAAATAATCTAGTCAAAATCTATTTGTAATTCTTTTATTTTTGTTAACAAGTTCAATTTTTTTAGTTTTACAGAATCATGAAAATTTTTTCCTACAGATGGCGCTAGCTGAAGTTGCGTTGGGTAGTATTATATTTTTTTTCTCTGGTGTGAAAAGATGCGAGTTGCTAGATGGAGCGGTTTGGGTTTACACGTTCAAAATGCTATTAGCTAATCAGTATTCAGTGTCAAACTGCCATCTGTTGACACATTTCAGAGCTAAGAAAAGAGTTGATTGGAGAACATGCTGCAAAACATCTGTCCGAAATACACGCTGCTTACACTTACAATAAAATTGTATAACTTGCATAATCAAAAACATTATGCATTAAAAAAATTCAAAAAATTAAATAAAATACTTTTAAAAATAATTTTATTAGACTAGAAATTAATCCAAATTTATATTTAACTAATTTTTGTATTACTTTTACATTTTTTTTTAATTCTCACTTTATAACTTTCATATTCAATCTATAAACTGTCCATTCTCCAGATTTTTAAAGTAAGGTATTGAAGTGGAAATTGCAATCATTTTATTGTTACGAAGACGAAGATTAAACCTTACTGTTGCCTACTGGGAGGATTAATATTTTCACAAAATCTTTCCTGATTGGACCCTAAATTAAATAGCTACCATATGCTGTATTAATTTTCGAGAATTTTCTAAAAAAATTATGTTACAAAATTGGTATCGGCCTTTTAAATATTAAGACACAAGCCGAACAGCCATTAATTGCCCTATTTCACATGTTAGCTTTAAGTAATTCTCAACTACGTTTTAAAGTTTTCCACTCCGTAAAAAAACGGTAGTAACGTATGAGTAGTCAAGTCGTATTCTTGGCCCTAGATGGCGTTACTAAAGAGATGCAAAAAAAATCGCCTTAAAATCGCTGACTTTGCCAGCGGGCTTGTCTATGGCAAGTGCCATAAAAACAACAACATATTTAAAAGTTTACGTTTTTGCATGAAAACGATAAGCGCACTTCCTACTCGCCCAAACAGATTTATTCATTGCTGATAATTTCAAGTTAAAAGTTTCCTATCCTAAATTCCATTCTGCTTTGTGAAGACTTTTTCATACAGCAGAACTCTGTAACATCTGCATGTTTCCTTTGTTTGCAAGACCATTTCGGCTCTATGATGACAAGGTCTCGGCTTCGGAACTTAAGGATTCTCGTTCGAAACCCGATTCCACCGAAGAACCTTGTAAGCGGGTTCTGGTGCACGCCAAATACGTCGGGGTCAAACGTGTTCCCACAAGTCTGATGTGGAAGTTTGAAGAGAAGGGGGCAGTTCAGGCGTCTTCCTCATCTGGCCGCTGTTCAAAATTACTAGGTCCATCCCAAAATAGCCCTAGTGTTGCTTTAAAACGGGACGTTAACATTATGAAACTAAACTATTCGCCAACGAGGTTTACCTTGCCCATTTGATGGTTAATTAATTTGCAGTAAATTTAACAGATTTCTAAAAAAAAAATTTTTTTATTATGGAAACATTCGGCGTATTTTCTACTTTAATTTATTTTTGTTCCCAGTAACCTGACATCCAAAGCATAGAGTGATTCGAAAACTTCTCTTTGTACACAAAAACGTTCTTCTTAACGTTCACTCCGACTGGATTTTCTTATGAATCATTCTTAATCTCTTTTATTTGCCCCAATTTTTTCTCAAAGATTTCGATTTATAATCAAAACTAATCGGTTTAAACAATTACTTTTATATTCGAGATCCGATTCTACCGAAGAACTGTCGTATAATAAGATCTGTTGCACGTTAAATCCATCAGGGCCAAATGTCCTTAGTTTCTCAGAGTATCCAAATGTTCTAAGAAACAAAGCTTCATATCTTAAAACGGGACGCGATGGTCTGGTGGTAACGTTTCGGAATCGATGGACCATACGTCCTCCCGCTTGTGTGATGTAGAAGTTTGGAGAGGGGAGTGCCAGATTAGGTGTCGTCCTCGTTATAAATTCGGTATATCGGTTCAAAATTACGAGGTCCGTCCCAAAATAGCCCTAGTTTTGATTTAAAACCGGACGTTAATGTAACTAAACTAGACTAAAAGACCACTTCACAACAATAGAGTAGTGTCTGTTAAGCGAGTCAATCATTTGGAGCTAGTTTTCGCACTGTAGATCTTGCTAAATGAAGCGGCAACCTTCCTAAGCTGCACTTATTGAGCTCCCAGGCCCTAAATGTCGGATGAGCCGCGGTGACCTGGTGGTGATGTCTTGGCTCGTGAGCCTTAGGGTTTCAGGTTCGAGACCCGATTCCACCAAAGAACCGTCGTATAAGGATGTCTGTCGCACGTTAAATCCGTCAGGGCCAAATGTCCTCCCGCTGGTGTGGAGAAGGAGGTGCCAGCTCAGGTATCGTCCTCGTCATCTGACCGCGGTTCAAAATTACGAGGTCCGTCCCCAAATAGCCCTAGTGTTGCTTTACAACGGGACGTTAATATAACTAAACTAAACTAAACCCTATATGTCAGAATAGATTTCGATCGTGTACAGTTGTTTTTCAATCCGTCCGATTGAGGAAAAATGAGTACGAGTTGGATATCCAACATTCCAATCCAAATTATGCGTTCTGACATATTTTGGAGTACGACTATTGTGTTTGTAAGATGTGCTCCGATCGTTAATAACTGTTTAAGATTGGTCAAATTAATGAGGAACTGTGGTAGTGGTCTCCCCAAACTTTTCTTGCATACTTTGTTATAAACTTGTCGTTCCAGAGAACGCCTTGTATGATATTGGCATATAATAATTACGAAATATTAACTTTTGGCATGAATTCATCATTTTTACTGAATCTATCGTGTCATCCTTGGCGAGTTTGCTGACGATTAATCCCTTGCATACGGTTAATAGTATCCGAAAATCAAATTTGTGATTTAGACACATTTTTCTCAGTCGATTGAAGCAAAACTTTGACACAAAACTGCGCTTATAGTCACAAAATCCATACCAAATTCGATATATTTAAGTCATCGCGTTTTTGAATTATTATTTTATATGTGTCTGAAAATAGAGACCGGTAGACAGTTAACTTGTTGTTGGATTTAACTCAACATTTGATAGGTATCTACTCTATAGATGTTTAATTTGCGTACCGAATTTTATCTGCCCAGCCCTCTTCGTTTCGTAATATTCAGACAGATGGACCTCGTCTGAACAGATTTTACTCAAAATTTGATGGAAATTTGGTGTAAATATAATATGCCAAATTTCAACGGCCTAGCTCAAAGCGTTTTTGAGTTTTCTCTGTCTGAGACAGCCGTACATTTTCTAAAATTGTGTTTGTCGAAATCAGGGAGGTCTGAAACGAGAAGATTATCAAAATCTCGAGTTAGAGTTTTTTGACAATTACCATACTTTCTCTATACTACGCATACGAGAAAGTAGAAAAAGACGCTGACGAGGTTGGTGGCATGGAGTATTTCCACTGATGGGCAATGCACATATACCTCATAATTTTTTCAGAAGCGAATAGCGCATGTTCCTTCCAAAAGATTTTGTAAACCAAAACACGAATTTATGTAAAGGCGGAAAAAAACATCATTAAATGTGATATATGTTTACTCAAATGATAAAGAACCGAATATACAAATGATATTGAATCATTCGAAATTAACGCAAACTGATTTGAACATTCATAATGAAAAGGAATTTGTGATTGATTGGATGGAATTTGAGTTATTGTATAGAAACGTAAGTTTTAGCAAAGCTGAAGACTGGAGTAACAGTCGTCCTGATTTTTGTATTGTATTCAAAAAGCTAGGTTTATATTATATTGTATTGTATTGTATCAATATAATATAGTATATATGTATAACGCACTTTTTTCATTTCTTGTAAATCTACATGAGCCACTTGTTTGCGTATTGCGCTAATTTTTTTGTGATAATGGCATTAGGTGATTTGACGAAGATGTTGAGCCCATAATACACTGTTTAAATTGCAAAAAGATAAAAAATATATATTCAAGGTTTTGTCACGATTTAACAAAAACTGATTCGAGGCTCACCATTGGATCGCAATCCACAGTTTTTTATATACATAGAACAGGGTTCCCAAAGTCCAATGAAGGACTGTCCCGTTGATGTGTGTGTAGAGAATTATTTGTTTTGTATACACAGATTGATTGAATGTTTCGTATTTGAAAGTGCAATTGTGATAACGTCTATGTTTTTATGAATATTTATTAAATACAAATAAAATTTTGACAGAAAAATAAATTCCTTGGTATATTATATCAGAATATATGAATTTATAGCTGATCCATATTATAATCCATAATATGATCCATACATTAATATTCAAAATTAGGAGATTCATATTATCATTCTTTGTATAATCAATCAAATGAATATCCAAAAACATTCATTACTTGAAAATCAATTACATTGTAAGTAGGAATGAATGTTGAAGTACCTAGTCATGAGATGTAGATTTCGAGATCTATCCGATTAGAAACCTAATCATATGACTAGGTATTGGCGAGTAGAAACTTCACCGATATTCTGCCTTGCATGAGGACCTGGTATACGTTGAATATGAACGGGAGCGAAAGTCTATCCATTATTGGGTCTTGAAAGCTAGAGAAAAGGGATACCAGCTCCAGGGCCGCCGTCTTCATTTATTCATATTTCAAATTACGACATTTGTCCGTTGATGTTGAATTTCTCACTACTCCAATGGGTTATTGAAATTAAAGTACATTATCACCCTTATCACCGATAATACAGGTGTCCCACAACGTATGCAGCGTCTAATATTTACAAATTCGGATAGAACACGTCATGACAAGAATTTTGATGTATAATAGATGGGGTCCCGTAATATAGCGTCATAGTCTAAGTTGTGAAGCTTGTGTCATGAAAACTTCAAGAAATGGAGGGGGGGGGGGGGGCGGAGAACCAAGTGAAAATCAATGTTTATTAAGAACTTTCAATACAACAGATTTTCGAAATATCGGCTGCTCGAACAAATGACATGGTAAATCTGGAATAGTTCGCAACTGCTTTCTGCATAGTATCTGTTCCAATAACCTTGATATCGGTTTCAATTGCTGCTTTCAAATCGTCCTACGTTTAGGGCTGAGTGAGATACACTGTGTCTTTCAGACTTCCCCATAGAAAAAGGCGCACGGATTAAGATCCGGCTAGTAAGATGGCCACTCTGTACCATTGCCTGGTTTCATAACGGAATCCCACCCGATCAATCTATAGTAAAAAGGTTCCGCTAAGAGATATAAATTTCGCTGAAGACGGTGAGGTCTAGCACCATCTTACATAAACCAATAATCGCTTATCTTGTTTATGCCATGCAAGAATTGGATGTCAGCAATTGTTGACAACAATAATGTCATTCAACAAGTCAAAATAAGCTTCACCGATGAAATTTTCGATTAAAAAAACCTGGCCCAATGACGCCTTCGGCAAATAACACACATCAAGCTGTGAGTGTAGAGGCCGAATTATTGCATGGTGATTTTCAATGATCCAGATCTATTTGTTGACATATCCTTGGAGATGGAAATGCGCCTCGTCACTGAACCAGATCCGATTAAAATCAATTTTGTCACATTCAACCTTATTAATCATCGTGCCTGCAAAATCAAATCGGTAAGTGGTGATTGATTAGAATTTTGTAAGGAAACAGAGCCGCTTAAGAATTTGTACATTCATTTCCATACGCGCTTTTCCTCTCATTGGTTGCCACAAATCTGCATAATCACATAGGTAAGCTTCCATGTTGTGCAATCGTCGTATGCATCGTAATTTGGAATACAAACTGCCGGATTCGTAATTAACGTTCTTCGTGCAATTAGACTACGTCGTGTATTAGGAGACCTCACATGTTATACATCATTCTTGTTAAAATCTCGCATTTAAAATATTTTTGAAATGTTGTATATCTTTTTTGTATATTTGATATAATTTTGTAATATTTGGATGTTAAGAGGAGAAACAAACCAGTCATTTTTATTTATAAGCGCTAACTTCTTTTTAAAAAAAGGCATCTATTTAAAACATATATTCATAAATTGTTAGGGGAGTTAAACTAGTTGATATGTTATTTCTTTAAGCAGTAACCATCTATTCTACTTTCTCTTTGTTTGTAAATTTTTCATTATTTATATGAATTTTCATTTTGCATAAAATATCATTTAAATTGCATATATGCAAGAACAAATCCGATTTCTTTCTTCCATTGTAATATATTTGATGCTGTTTCTCTGAACATAAATAAATGTTTTATTTTGATTGTTGAAAATTTTGAATATTGAAGCTAATTTATCATTGTTTGTCTAACAATTAGAAATATTTTGAAATAAGTTTTCCGTTGCAGACGGTAGTTTCAAAATTATTATACAATTATTCAATTCACGTTATGATTCCTATATTGGTTGCATTTTCGACAGACGAAATATTTATTGACTTTCTTTAGATCATTATTTTTAAAAAATGTGTAAGATTTAAATTTATAATTTGCAAACATTCATATCTGCCAAAAAATCATATTCATTTTGAAAAAGAGGAGACATTTCTTCTTCTTGCCTTTTTTTAGACGGATTTATCAGTCTCACAAACTTTTTTTTTTTTAATTTTTACTATATTTTTCTTGACGTCGATTTTAGTTTCATCCGGTTATTTAGTTACAAAAATGAGTAATTTAGGATAGATTATTGCTGTATCTTGTTTTCAAACATTCTTTACACTTTCCAGATCTTAACGCTATTACGATTTTTTTGATATTGATATTTATTGTATACAAATGATGGCTTCACATTTGACGTTTTGAAAATTTCAAAAAAAGTACTCATATTTAAAATCATGTCAAAGCAACCAGAGGAGGGGGGTGCTAGAAGACATACCGAACAACAAATCAAGTGGTAAGCTTTTCAAGATGTTTCTCATGTTCGTGAAGGGGCTTAACCAGTTTTACCATGGGAAAAAGATTATTATTCTATGAGAAATAAATCTCGATTATAAATCATCTTTCATCAGAACAAGAAATAGACAATTTTTATAATTCTTTTAAATACTCGCCAAGTTTTCCTGCCAAAGGTAATTAAACTCCAGTAAACCTACAAACTCAGCTCAAACAAATTTCATTCCCAAGTGAGACATGTTCAATCATGATTTTTCATGATGTGACATCCTGAACATTCTTACTCCCTCCCCTTTCCCAACAATGCGACCACAGATGTTCCCCTTTCTTTTGTTAACGACTTTTTCCTTTGACGGTCAAGGCCATTTCAAGGTCTGCTTTCTAATCCCTCCCTCTTTTCAAAATCTGTAGTACAACCACGACCTTTGTAATAAGTTTTACGAAGATCGTTGTTATACTGCCCATTTCAATATACTGAGACGACCATTTTTCGACTATTCAACCTCACTAAGGAGGTGAGACAAGGAAAGAAGAGCGCAATTCTGGTATTTTTCGACCTTGATTTCAACCCTATTTCCTTCATTTTTTTCCCCACGCGCATGTGAATATCGTGTTGTTTCTGACCGTATTATTTTAATTCAGTCTGCAAGTAATCCAAGTTTAATTTTTAATGTAAACATCTCCTCCTTTAATCTTCCCTCTCCCTCTATTTTATTGAATTAAACCCATCCTGTGGAATGCGCAAGGCCTTTAGATGGGGAATATCTTCCATTGGAGGATCCGACTCAAAGTCATTCGTTCACCATTTTGACCTGGTCGTACAAGCATAACCTTTCCTTCAGTACTACTTGGTTTGTATGGGTATATACCAGAGGTTCCCAAACGTTTTTTCTCGTAGACCACTTTCAAAGTTTTACTATTTTCGGTAGACCCCCTGCTGCTACATTTCTACTGTATTCCCAAAACTCCTAAAAAATATCACCCTAAATTGGGGGTGTTAAGAAGAAAAAAGTAGCACATTTTCTTGTGTCCTATGTATTAAAATAATACTTGTGGTTATACAAAATTATAAACATTTATTATTACAAAAAATCAACAATGAACTCTGAAATATAAATCAACAATAAAAAAATAGTTATACTTTTAATGAGACGGATGTACTTGATGAATTGACAGCAAATTATCAATATTTGGCTTCAGTTTTGTAAGAAGTAATCTCAAATCTCCTCGTTCTGTGATGTTCAATCTGCTCCTTTTTTTGTTAACAGGTTGGTAACGGCACTAAGACTTCTTTCGACAAGATATGACGAGGGAAACGCTATCAAAAATTTTCTCCCAATTTCCCACAGTTCAGGATATTTTTCGGGGATTTCTGCCTGCAGCCGAAATGTTTGATAGCCTTTTTTAAATTTCACCTTCAGTTCCTCGTTGGTGCTGAGCTCAAGTAGCTCCTCTTGTAATACCACATTCGCCTCTTCCGTTTCATCAAATGGGGTTATGATCCATGATGGTATTTCCATTGTCAGAATATCTTCAAATCTATTTTTGAAGTCATCATGCAGGGTATTTAAATGTTGATTGTATGTCTGAATATCCTCATCAAGACATTCTATCTGTGACAAGTGCGGAAACTGGGAGAATTTATGCCGACTAATATTTTGCTTCATTAATTTCAATTTACCAAGAAAAGCCGAAATTACATCCTTTGTTTTTATTAAATTAAGGCTGTCCCCTTGTAACTGCAAAATTTTTGTTCTTTATTATGAAAACCTGAAAATTTTTCGTGGACCCCCACTTACAACTTGTAAACCCCTGTTTTCTTTTCATGTCTATGTGGCCCCCGTGTCGTCTCCTATGGACCCCTGAGGGTCCACCTGGACCACTTTGGGAACCTATGATATATACCATGCAAGGCTGTAACTTGCACTAAATATTTTTAAAATCTAATTAAATTACCTTTTTGATTGAAATACAGTTAAATTTTTTTTAACTATTCTTGAAAGGTACGCACAAAAAACTGTAGATATATCACATTTTTGAATAACAAATATTTATAATTGTGATGAACATAGAAGTACCAAAATGTTAATCTCAATAGCTTCCAATGCATCATTTTGAGTAAAATTGTAAAAGGAATTGAATTTAAAAAAATTATGCTTTAGAGAATTTCTTCGAAATTGGGATTCTTCTGAACATTACTTTTAAATTTTTAAAATTAATTTTTTTGGTTAATTCAAAAAGAAAAAAAAAAGAACAAGAACCCCAATTATATAAGAAGTTACGTCTTTGCGGCGTAGCGTTCCACTCCTAATTTCGCTTACTTTTGGAATCGCTAAATAATATATAAATACTATAAATGAAAAAAAAATATATGTTGAAGATTTACTTTTAACCTTATTTTTTAATAATATATCACAATTTAAATCAAGCTGATCAGTAATTCTTAGCTATGTAAAAGCTTATTTTTTTTCAAGGAATTTTGTTAATTTTTTCGAGTAAAATTAATTTTCAGAAAAATAATTTCAGCGTTGTTTTGTTGGCTGTATCTAAAGCTATTTATTCTAAATATTTTAAATTTTTTCATACAAAAGGCATGCATAGAATCGTCGAATAAAATGAGGCGTTCCATCAGCTAGAAACTGCACAGATAGCGTTACTCGGCGGGATGCTTTTCCAGAATGAGAACACCTGCGTCTTCAAATTCCTGATCTCCCTTTTTCGTGGAAAACGAACTCCTTTCGGGGAAAAGATTTTGGGGGGGGGGGAGAATTCTTGGAAATGACAAACTTTTACGATGGATCTGAAGTCTTGTGGTTTTACTTTTTTTTTTCTTCAGAATCTTTGGTCATTTTCACTTAAGAGCTGCTCTTCATTTTGAGTTTCCCCAGTGTTCTTTTTATATAAATATGTAAATATTTTTAATTATATTATATATATTATAGTTTATTTTTCCGTTTTAAATATAACTGTAGTTTTGGTGATTTTTTTTACAATTAATTGAATTGAAAATGGCGTGGAGAGGTCAACTAATTTTTTTCCATCTGAGCATACCTTTTAATGGTATATTTGGCTTGACATTTGATATACGGCCTTTACACCAAATTTCTATCAAATTTTGAATTAAAGTCTGTTTTGAAGAGGACCGTATGTCCGGAGTTCGAACGATGATTACAAACGAAAATTACGTTAACGTGATAATTACAAAACGAAGAGAACTAGATAAATAAAATTCTGTACACAGATGTAGCCTCAATGGTATAGACACCTGCCAAATTTTGAGCTAAATCCAACAAAAGTTTGACTGTCTGTCGGTCTGTACTTTCAGAAACATGTTAACTCGATAATTCAAAGACGTAATGACTTAAATATATCAAATTTGGTATGGGATTATGTGATGGAATTTTGTATCAAATTTTTGTTTCAATCTTTTGAGAAAAACGCGTCTAAAATATAAGTTCGATTTTTGGAACTATTAATGCATTCCAGGGATTAATCCTTTGCACTCGGATGGTGCGTCTCAGTAATCATTTGGACGTTTTATTTAATTATTTTTCAATTTTGATTGTTAAAAATACCTACAGAATGGTAAAAAGATATGTATTAATTTTTCAGGGAAATTTAACTCAAAAAAATTGCATATATTTATTTTTTGGAACAATAAACATGTCCTAGTATTAGATGAATAATTATGCATCGAATTACTTTTCCAAATATAAAAGAGTTAATTCAAATTCTAGAATTTTTTCACATTTTCTGGTTTCATCGCAATGCTCGCTTCGCTCGCTCACGAAACAAATTTGAAACAATCCAAAATAGAATTGCACGCGAAATAATAAATGCACCGTGGTTCGTCAGAAAGAAGCAAATTCTTAATGAACTAAAAATACCAATAGGAGAATACTTAAAAAGACTAGCGGAAAACTTTTTCTATATAATAGATAACCATACTAGCCCAGCAATAGCTAATATCCCCAAATATGACGCGAGAAACCTTAAGAAGAAAAGAAGGCCTAGAGCACTCCTTCCTGCAGATTGATTACAATGAAGAGGAAGATCAACTAGCCCGTCCTCGAGTTCTTGCTTTCAAAGTACGAAGGCGAAAATTTAGGCTTCTTGGAAAATGAACAGTTGACCGTACCTATCCTTATCAGGGCTGAGGGGGAAAGTCATTGTCATTGACCCACCAGAGCTCTTACGAAGACTGACAAGCTGAAAGAGATGAAGACGTGCCAGCAATAGCTACAAGGAAACAAAAGAAAAAGATAAATAGGTATTTCTCTTACCCCTCCCGCTTTTTTTTTTCCTTTTTACCCCCCTTGATAAGATCGTTATTTATTTATGAATAAGTGTGGGAATGTTAAGCGAAAGAAGGAATGAATATGTTATATCATGCCACTAAATACTAATTATCTTCCAGATAAAAAGAAAACAAAGGTACCAGCAATATCCAGGCTTAAAGCGATATTTTTAACGAGATCTAAATAAAATGACTATCAGATCTCGGATATGTAGTACCATAGATTCCAGGTGCTGCATCCAAAACATTCATCACGTCTTTTTCTTAAACGCTCTTTTCAGAACTAGCGGCACAGTGTTCCAGGTGATGGAACACCCTTAAAATCAAAACGAATCCATTGAGTCATAAGTACAATCTTCTCGAAATTTAGCCTGTGTTCTCCTATAGATCAAAATAAATTATCTACAATTTTTTTTTGTTTAAATTTAAAATTTAATGGGTAGAGCGCAGCAAAGGGTTAACATTTTAAAATAAATAAATAGTAATAATAATAGTAAGAAACAAAATAAACTCAATTATTATTTTTTTAAATATAATTTCTTGCACTAAGAAAAATCATGTATCATTAATGTTATATGTAGGGTGTTGCAGAATTCGACCGACAAATTCATAGAGGTGACAGTATGCATCAAGAGGATAAAAAAAATCACCATACAACATAGGGTCCCAAACGACGCAAAAACATAGGGTATCGGAGAATTGTTGGAAACTGTAAAAAAAATATTAATAGAAGAATAACAAAGGGTGTTTCAACTACGACATTTTTTAAAGTGAAATCCCATCCCTTAAAGGTTTTTCCCATCTAACTTAAGTAACATACCGATTTGATGATTCAGGGAGGTCGTAAATTACTAAAATCGAAAATCGAAAAATAGTTTGGAACACTTATCTGCAAAAATATTAAAACGTGAAGAAAAATAAAAGCATGAAAGGCAAGAAATTTCAAACTCTTTAATTTGATCAGAACAATGTAGTCGAGAATAAGAAACCTTCTCATATGTAAATTTTGCATGCGTTTGAGAAAATTAAAAGCAGCGAGCAAGTATTCATTAATGAGCATTGCAGAATTGATTGTCGTTCAACTTCATTCACAAACATGTCAGATTTCACGAATAACGAATTTGAGGATACGCATTTAACTTACTGCCCAGCGAATGTCAATGGACGCCCAAGCACAAAGAATGTATATAGAGCAATATCCGAAGAGGTTTTCTCCCCCTCCCCATACCACTTTTGCAATCATTGTTCTACGACGGCAGGCTACAGGATCCTTCAAAATAACGAGGCCAAATGCAAGATAAGAACGCAGTTTATTGATACCTGACACAGAAGACTAAGTTTTGCAGCTCTTTGCCGATATTTGCAGATATATGCCGACAAGCACACGATTAGATGCAGCTGAACTGGGTATTTGGCATGAAATGGTGTGGAAGCTCATGCGTGCTGAAAATATACACCATTCCTCTAGCAAAAAAGTTCAACTCCTATGTGAGGATGATTATCCACATCGGGTGGAGTTCGCATTCTGGATGCTCGATGTCACACAGGAAGATGCACACTTTCTGGAGAGGTTTATTCTCAGATGAAACTTGCTTTGTGTAAAAAAGGCGTCTCTAATAGGCACAATGCGCATATTTGATCATCCCAAAAACCCTACATCACTATCTCTTCAAACATACAACACAAGTTTAAATATCAATATCCAGGCAGAGATTCTCGGAATTCATCTGTTTGGACCGTATCTTCTGTCCGAATGTCTCAGCACTGAAAAGTGCCTTTTTTTTTTTTCAGCTGTGGGTTTTTCCGGATTTACTGCAGTTATTGACCATTGTACGCCAGAACATTTGATTAATGCATGATGGTGCACCAGCATATTTTTAAATTGCAGTGCGTAATTGCCTCGATGTTACATATCCCGAAAAGTGGATTGGACGCAGCGTGCATGTTGTTTGGCCTCCATGGTTCCCAGACACAATCCCTTGCATTTTTTTTTCTGGGGACACATGAAATCGCTTGTTTCTCAGATGCCTTTGCATACAGTGGAAGAATTCATGACAGGAATCATCGTCGTTGTTGGGGACGTTACAACCACACCGGGTATATTTGAAGGCTTTCGCCATTAAACGTCGGTGTCGTCTGCGAATGACCTTCTCAGCCGCGAGATCTAAATTTTTTTTTATATAAAAGTTTCTCATTGTCTCCTTTCTGACGTTAAAATGTCTGTACTGTAATATGTTGTTTTTATGTAGCTACTGATCAGTGTTTTTTGTTGTCCGTTTAGTTTTTCTGGAATATCTCGAAAACTTTTTAGTTTTCTCACTACATTCTTGAATCAAGTTAAAAAGTGTAAAATTCCTTGCTTTCTCATGCTTTTGTTTTTCTTAAAGTTTTAATATTTTGGCAGATAAGGGTTCCAAGATACTTTTTCGTTTTCAGTAATTTATGAATCCCCTAGATCATTAAATCAGATTTAAGATAAGTAGATTATTGAAAGATAAGTGGAAGTGGAAAGATAAGTTTTATGATAAGTGGATTATTGAAATGTGCATTTCAGCTGATTCATAGCACACAAGTCAATAAGAGAATTTAACAGTTGATAAATTTCCTACAATTTGAAATTAAATCTCTTTAAAGCTTTTGAATTTCTGGCAATAAAATAAATAATTCATATACACATGAAATAAATAACTTAATAAGCCTGATATGTTTATAAAAATACATCTTATCTAGGGATTGCAATATCGGACCAAAATTTCAATACCGGTATTCGGTATTTTTTTAAATCTTAATACTGGAATACCGGCTTTAATACCGGTAGTAACAATTTTAGAAAAAGAAAGAAAACACAGGTGTTTCTTTGTTTTATTTTCCAGTTTTATTAGAGTGTAAATATCACAAAGAAATAATTTGTAAATTATAACAGTAGGGAAATTAAAATATTCCTGAAAAAAATTAATAACATATAAAAAAGAAACATTCTATATAAAAAATATCATTATAATTTTGTAAAAAAGTAATTACCAAATTTTAAGAACAGAATTTTTTTATTTATTCTTCATAATTTAATGTTTATGCCCCTTATATTAAATAAAAACTGCCCTGAAATATTTTACTGTGCATTAGCATCTTCTGTATTACTAATTATCTGTAATGTTTACGTCTCATAAAACCGCGAGTCTTCATTGTTAAATGTAAACATCTCCGTTTATTTTTCCTCTACTCTCTATTTTGTGGAATTAAATCCATCGTAACGCAATCCGTTGTCAAACAGTATTTTATCATTTCTCTTGGTTGTACTTGGTATTCACAGTTTAATTAATTTCGCCAGTTAGGGAGACATAAAAACAAAAGCGTGTACTATTTTGCTATGTTGGTGATCCCTGAACATATAGTGGAGACAGTTTAAAAAATTTATGGTAAATACTGAAAAAACGGTATTTAAACTTGTGAATACCAGTATTACAAAATTGTACAAATGGCTCAAAATACCGGTATTCGGTATCCCGGTATTGCAATCCCTAATCTTATCTTGTATTTTAAAATGTAGTATTCTCGTTTATATGGAAACTATCTTTACATACGTAAATATAAACGGAAGATCTTCACTGTAAAACATACATGCTATCCAAGATCTGTATTCTTTATACAGAATGAAAATTCGCAAAGACTGATAAGCCAATAAAATCAATGAATTTTTTTTTAATTTTAAGATAATTTACGTTAGAGATAACATTTTTTGTACTAATATTTTTAAATGTACTGAATTGAATATTTCTTTCTCCCTGGTATACATGTGTTAAATTTAGTATCTCTACGTGCAATGGTCTATATTTTAAATCGACTAAGAGACGCATATATATATATACATTCACTTTTATTCTTGGAAGAAAATCTTATTTTGTTAAAATTTTTAGATTAAAGT
>JAPMOR010078957.1:308036-326468 GCA_026543865.1 Argiope aurantia
GTTTTGACTGTGCACTTTTTTTATTTGTAGAATATTGAAATTTACTCTTTAGAAAGGGACTTGTGACTTCAGTTTTCAAAATTTATTACTTAAAATTGCTGAATAAAAATTAAATTAAAATCAATAAAAAATTTGGAGAGAAAAGGGGGCTTTGAGATTTGCATTATCTCAGGGCCCCTGGAAGGTTTAAAACGGCCATGAATTCTTCTGAAATTAGAAATAATTACATTGTTTAAAATATGGAAAAAAACGCATAGCTAATCAGTAAGCATTTCAGTAAAGATGTAGATGTATATTGTTGAAGAATGTATTGCCATTACTTCATTCAAAACTATTTTTAATGACTTATTGTACATATAAGAACAATCTTTAATAAAATTGAAGTTTCTGAAGAACACATACTACATATATTAATGTAAAAATCATTTTTCTTAATTCTGTTTTATTTTTTAACAGTAGATTTGGATTACGGTTTAATAAATAGTGTTAACTAGAAGAAAATTAAATTTGAATTCAGCTAATATCTCCTACAAATTTTTGCATATACAAATGGTCGGTTAGCAAAATATTAATATACTTCTGATTTAGTAAGCTGCTTATGCACCGTATACTTACAATATTTCATATACAAAATGCAAAGTCATATAATGAACAAATAATTTATCTTTATCAGAGTACAGGTTTTTTTTAAAATAATGTAGCAACATTTAAATCTACGATGATAAACAGAAAAGTTTAAATTTGTAATGGCGTTCTACTCTGGAAATTGATTTTTTTTAAAAACTGATATAGCATGGAAACTTAACATCCATATTTGGAAGCTTTTCTTACTACTTATGGCATTTCAAGAATTGCTTTTGTAACTTTTCCCTCTTTACAAATCATTCCATTACCACTAAACTCATTTAATTGTACTTTATATTTAAGAAACAACTTTTTTAAGTGCCTATATTTAAATAACATACATTTTAATGTTCGAACTTATTGAATTAAATAAACGAATCAAGAAGAAATAAAGCAAAAACAAATGAAGAGCAAACTCTTTCGTGTAATACAAAACGTTATATTTATGTAAAGTAATGCATTTATATCTAAAATCTAGAAGAAATGATTATTATTTCGAAGCGGATACACTATTTATATGAGAAGAAATATCATTTCTCAATGATTTTTATCACACATTTTTGAATAAATGCAATGAAAAGCAATTCATCTTTCATAAAAAGCAAAGTGGAAATTATTCATATTGTATAAAAACGCATGAAATTGTATTAATGAACGTATCGTTAAGTATTCGAAATTGTGTCAAATATCATGCTAACTCTTGCCAAATATCACACTTTTAGATAACGTTTAAAATGTTGTAACCTCTTCTAGAACTAACCCTTATCAGTAACATTACCACATTGTAAACGTGACTACTGATTGACAGTTTTATGACTTGTACGCAAAGTGTACTGTACGCAAAAGTCATTCAACCGTATCCAACTACCGTCTCACTATTATACGAATGGCAACTCCAGACACGATTTGCTGCTGCTTATATAATAAATTCCAAAACTTGCTGCACAGCTCAATTCACCAATTGCTTGAACTCCACTGAATGCTTGGGATCCACCGTTCACTCACTATGCGACTCCATACTAGATGACTGACTTCAGTTTCGATAGCTGGCCTTTTATAGTTTCAAGGCATCGCAGAGAAGGTTCTCGAACAATCAAGCATATATCAGCTTCTATTGGTTCTATAGCCAAAATTCTAGAAGATTCTAGTATCATCCGTTTTGTCGCCAAGTCCCAAATGGTCACCGAGCCTGGGGGTTGGTGACCATTGGACTGCCAGCCTTTTATAGTTTCCGGAGCAAGGCAGAGAAGGTTCTCGAACAATTAAGCATATCACAGCTCCTTTTCTTCCAGGGGAGCTTTTTTCCTGAAGTAGTCCATCTGAAGGGAAAAAGTTAGTTCAAGCAGCATATATAAGTATAACAGTACTAAGGCTGAAAGATAATTGAGGTGGCAAAACTAAAAAATCTACTACTAAAAAATGCTTTTTTTTTTTTTTTTTTTGCCTCAGTAACTTATATAAACACACACACATTACTCATAAGAAATGAATGCAAAGTCCACCACTCTAGAGAATTTGCTTTGAGAATTTTCTTGAAAACTTCTATATGCACAAAAGTAACGTTCGCACGAGGTCAAAGAAATCTTAGGCAATTTAATTTAAATATTCCCATTCTTTCACATATTTTTTGGAAAATTACTTTTCCAGATTAATGCTTACACAAAACGTTAAAAAAAAAAACCACATAATTATGTATTTCCTTCCTTTACTCAAAAAACTCAAAATAATAAAAATTTAGATATTCTTAAAATAATTCTTTCTTTTAAATTTTGCCATTACATTTAAAAGTTAAAAGTAGATATTGTAATATTTCTTTTTTATCCTCACATGGTTAATGGCATCCAGACCATATGCAAATTCACCCCTTTTACTAAACTTAAATGCATACGGACCTCCAGATGTGGATCCTTTTCACTAGGAGAATCATTGTGGCTGGTCAATTGTTACTATATTCAAGTGCGGGAAAACAGATGTGTATCTCGTCGTTTCAAATAGAACCATCATGTCTTCAAGGGAAAGGAATGTCAAAACATCCAGATGATAGATATTTTTTCCTTTTATGAAGGGGCTCCTCATGCCATCAAGAACCTATCAACCACCAGCAACCATTGGCATTGAGTGTCAAACCCAGGTGCACTTCAGCCGGCGTTAGCTGCGAATAGATTGCCCAAGAAGCAGTCGGCCACAAAGATAGTTCCTTAATAGATACTCCCTCGGTAGATTTTAGATTATTGTGGAAGCGTTGCTGAACACCTATTGGTGATAGGTAACTCAAGTTCATCAATGGCAAACCGGAGGCGGTTATCTGATGAAAATAAAATGTGGTTTCCTTCCAGAGAAGAAAGGAGAGAAATGCTACGAATTAGAATTCGGGAAGACTTCGGAGTGCGGAAATATTGCTCCTGATTTTTTGAGCAGCTTTCTGTGGGCTTCTGTGTTAGTGTCTACCCGATAAAGATAGATGGATTTCTGGAGTAACCATTTAGAGCCAACAGCATTAGCGGTTAGCGATCGAGGAACTATTTCGTGATTGAATTTTTATTTGATTTTTGTAAATAATATTAACCTTCATGATAAATTGTTCGTTGTAAATATATAGGGCTGTAAATAAAAGAATTATTTTGTTACGCTACTCTCTTATTTGATCGGTCTTGATCAAGATATTACAATATACATAAATTCCTGATACCTGTAAAATTTTAACAATTTTAACTCATAGTAATGTATTTATATCAATCAGAATCAAAATAATTCGAGTATAAAAGAAAAGAATTAAAAAAAACGAAATTTTAGAATTAAAAAAAGTTAAATTGTACAATGAAATCAAACAATATACCGAAATCTCATTGATGAGCACATAAAATTCAAATAAAGTAATAATAGTAATGGCATTTAAAATTTCTTTAATCAAATCTACAAATTCTTCTTTTTCAATTCCTACTATTAGCTCACACTCTCTCTATATATTTGTTCAAATTTTCAATCATTAATAAAATACGTTTTATTCATCTACTCAAGTTCAAATACATTTTTTAAAACTTGTAGTGGGTGACACTTGATGTTAATACAGTTTTTTCTCAAATATTAATTAATTAAATCTGTCCAGTAATTTCTATTTGATCGCTAAAGTTACCAAATCCGTCGCCATGTCACCAAATGGTCGCCAAGCTCTATTTTGCCACTTAATATTGTAATTGTGTCATATGTATATACATATTTATATTAATTGTAATTATTTAATAAAGAGTAACTAAAATAAACACTTTTTTGTTGACCTAAGTAGGAATTGAGTTAAATTTATATATATTACTTGTTTACTGGACACTACGATAGTAGATGTTGGATAGGCACACATTCATAACATTTGAGCTTCTTTCCAAAACTTCAGTTTTGACCATTTGGCGAGAGTTGCTCTGGAATTCTCCATTACTCTTTCACTTGCCTTCATACTCCGTTTTGTAATATCTTGATCAAGACTGATCAAATAAGACAGTGGCGTAACAAAATAATTCTTTTATTTATAGCCTTATATACTTTCAAAAACAGCATGTTCTCATTTAGGTTAATAATTAATACATATGGTTAAAAATTAAAGAGCAGCTGGATCACAAAATAGTTCCTTGATCAAATTGGAAAATAAGTCACATACAGACAAAAAAGATAGATAGATAGAACGCTAATAGGCTGTTAGCTCTAAACGGCTACTTCAGAAATCCACATTTCTTTATCGGGTGGACCCTAACACAGAAGCTCGAATCACACGAAGTTTCTCAAAAAATAAATAAATAAGGACAACTTTTCCCACCCGATGTCGATTCAATTCGAAGCCTCTTCCTTTTTCTCTGGAAAAAAAAATGCAGCATTTTATTTTTATCAGATATCAGCCTCCGGTTTTCCTGTTGGTGAACTTAAATTTCCTATCAGTCATTAGCTGCTCAGAAACGCTTCCTCAATGGTCTCCATCCGATAGATTCCTATTAAAGAACCATCTTAGTGACCAACCGCCTCTTGAGCATATGTCAATTACAATCAATTGGCAGCTAACGGTGGCTGAAGTGCACCTGGGTTTGACACTTAATGACAACGATTGCTGGTGATTGATCGTTTCTTGATAACTTGAGGAGTCTCTTCATAAGGGAAAAAAAGTTTAGCATCTTGATGCGTTGACGTTTCTCTCCTTTGAAGACATGGTGGAACTATTTGAAATGAAGGTATATGCATCCGTTTTTCCACACCTTGATAATGACCAGACACAATGACTCTCCTAGTGAAAAGGATCCACTGTAGGTTGGTGTACACAACTATGTGTGGGAAAACGTGTGACATTACATCTGATCCGAATGCCAATTACCATGTGAGGAAATAGGGGAAACGTCATATGCAGTGTCTCTATTCCTGCTCTCGCGTCTTCCACCTTTCTACATGTTTCCTTTACTCTCTTCTTCGATTACACTGTAAATTACATAAGCTTTGTCTCGCTCTAGCACCAATTTCTGCATTTACGCCCTTCTGATATCGGGCGGGGGGGGAGGGGGTGATTCCAGACCAAGTTCCTCAACAAGCAGATATAAATCTTCTTTATTTGCGCAATTGAAAACCACCATGATTCCAGAAAAAAAAATCAGAGAAATCTGGCAACCCAACCAAATACGGAAGAACAGGAAAGTCTCGAATGCCAAGAATCAATTAAACTCTAGAAAAATATTTGTTCGATTTTGTTACTTGCAACAATATAGATAATATTAGCTAATTCAATGATATTGTTTCCTAATCTATAAGAATTTAAGTAATACAATTAAATCAAATACAAAAATTTTTTAATTAACTATATAGAAATATCAAATTTGATATCAAAATTATTTAAGTGCATTAACTGTTTATCGAGATTCCCAACATATAAATCAAATTTTTTAAAAAAACAAATATTTCAAAAAGAACATATTATGATTCCTGAAATATGGCAACCTTTGTAACACAAAAGTTTAAATTACTAATAATATTTAAGCAGTAATACAATACATATAACACTATACTTCCCTCGAAAATTATTCTTTTATCTTATATTATATATATATACAGTAGTACAAAAAAATGAAATATTCTATCTTCAATGATGCACTGAAATTTGATCATTGAGGAATTCTAAAATTTAGACAATATTTAATCATAATACATAACCACAATCATGCAGTAACAGCTGTACAATGATGCGATATAATTTAAAGTTCTTTAATATTCAATTATTCCTGCAATGATGCAGCTATTGCATTGAAAAAAAAAAGAATTCTGCCGTATAACTAAAGATGTACAAATACTAATTATGTGCAATGATGCATAAATAAAGAAAATACATGGATAATATTTAATATTCAATCATTCCTGCAATGATGTGATTATTACATTGAAAAAGTATCATACCGTATAACTAAATATGTACAAATACTAAATATGTGTAATGATGCATAAATCAAGAAAATGCATGGAGAATATTTAATATTCAATCATACCTGCAATGATGCAGCTATTACATTGAAAAAAAAGAAACCCTACCTTATAACTAAAGATTTACAAATACTAATTGTCTATAATAATGTATATAAATCAAGATAATACATACAGAGTATTTAATATTCAATCATTCCTGCAATGATGCAGCTATTACTTTGGAAAATTGAATCCTACCGTATAACTAAAGATGTACAAATACTAACTGTGTGCAATGATGCATAAATCAAGAGAATACAATTTTGCCACCATATCTTTCAAACCAAAGCTCTTACCTTCCTCCCCACCAAATGCTGCATCTACAGAACCACTTCACGATTCACAATTCCTCGCACTGCTCTTGCCATTTTACATATGCTGATTGCGTAGCTTTAAGCATCTTTGATTTATCCCAATCAATGACTGCTGCGTTGATTTATCTTGTAATCTGATATCTTGATTAAAATAGTACTCTCTATGTAAGTTTACACTTAGTTATATACAGCAAGGATATTAAATGAATTATCGGTACGGTCCGCTGAAGTAAAGGTTCGTCTGGTCAAGACAGGGTCACAGAAGGAGGTAAGGAAGAAGAAGGGTATTCATGCGTCTGACTCTCACTCCCTGGACTCTTTTTTTCCCCCTTGCCCTTTTTACCTTCGCCACTTGCCCTTTTCACCTCACTTCCTCCAGCCCTTGCTCGAAATAAAAAGTTTTACACTGGGATGGGATGCGTGTGGCTGCCGTGGTTGATACTGCTACGTTCGGTGGTGGCGGGTGGTCGGCTGTACACAAGAAGAATGCTCAAATGTCACGAATTTTTGTGTAATTGTTAGATTAGAACTTTTAAGATATAACTATTAATATAAAATAATATTTAGATTATTAATGAAGTAGATAGAACCTTAATGGAATTGCATTGCCTTTTACTATGGGAACAGATTTAATTATTTGGAATTATTTATTTTCGAAATAATCCAGAAAATTTCACGAGTGCAGCTCATCGTAGCTACCTAAGGCTGAAACAGGAATAATTTTGAGATTTTAATCCACCAGAGAGGGGAATGTCTAATATGAAGCGGCCAGAATGCTCAATGGCTTGAAATAAGCAGAGCATGAATGTAATGCTCTGTTAAGACGAACTGGTATGTGGTCATAGCCTATTCTAATAATTTTCAAAATAGAAACTTACTTTTGAGGAAAGTAAGAAACAGTTCTTCAGATTTTGCAAGATCGCTTCCTAATCCATACCAAGCCGATGTTACGCCATTTCCGTTGTTCAAAGAGTTAACAGTCCTATGAAATTTCAAGAAAGAGAATTCTTAAGGTTTGGAAATTGCATTCAATTTTTGGAAATTTATGAAAAGTTCTCAAAAAATATATGAAAAGACTATTTCAAGTGTAATTGAAAAAAATTATAATAATTTTATAAGTTTTTCATATCGTATGATTTACCTGCTTCAATAGTAATAACAGTTCTAAATTTAACTTTAAGGAGATGACTAGAACAAATGCACTTCAAGAAATAAAAATTCATTCTTTAATTTTTTAACAGTGATTTGCTTTGCTTCTAAAACTAAGTAGAGAGCTTTAATATTAAAATCAGAAAATAGTATAGAAAGATTGGCAAGGAAATAATTCGAACGACGCAGGGGTTTCGGTGGTCCTGGAGTTGTCGTCTGGGGAGGCATTATGATGAACGGGCGGACTGAGCTCCACGTTTTCGACAGAGGTTCTGTAACTGGAGATCGTTATTGTCAGGAGGTGATTCCGAGGTGCCATTGGATCAGATTTCGTTTTTATGGATGACAATGCACGGCCACGCAGGACTCATGCTGTTGAGGAGCTCCTGGAAAGTAAAGATATCACTCGAATGGATTGGCCGGCGTGCTCCCCTGATTTAAATCCGATGGAACATGTGTGGGATTCTTTGGGGAGACGTCTTGCGGCATGATTACATCCTCCTGGGAACACCCGACAACTTAAATAGATGCTGATTGAGGAATGGGCACTCTTACCTCAAGAACTGTTGGACAATCTGGCGCTGAGTATGGGGAGACGGTGAGAAGCAACCATTGCAGTAAGGGGAGGGCATATCCCATACTAAGGAACATCTGCTTGCTGTTCTTTCTCTTGGACAGACAATCATGTGTAACGATACTATGAGTTCAATAAAGCCTTTTTTTTGTTTGATTCCGTACTGTATGCATTGTATTCATTTAAGCGCAACTATGCTTTCGTCATTCTTTCAGAACAAAATGCTGTATCTCATTTCTGAATTTCATGTCTCTCAGATGATTTCTCGTGAAGTTATGGCAAAAAACATACCTGTTGCTTAAGTTTTGCACACCAGTGTTGATTGAAATACAACAACATATTAAATACTTGATTGATTTTTTTACACTCTAGTATTAAATCTAATAGTAATATAATAATTTTTAGACTGTATGAAGTACTCTACAGAAACAAAATTTATTTAACATTTTTTTTTATATAGTTGAGTTAAAAGTTTATTGTATATATTTGTATCTAGTATTTATTCTAGATTGAAATATTGTAGCTTATTAGATACTTCATTCATTTTTTTTCACACTCAGGTATTAAACCTACTAATAATGTAAAAAAGTTTAAGATAAATAAATCACTTTTGAAAGATAATTTGACAAAAAAAATACTTCAGTGAATTAATAAAATTTTGATGTCTCGATCTTATTTTTAGATAAACTTGGCATTATTCGGCTGTGCTAATCAAACAAGAATGTTCAGCTTTATAAAACATCAAGCTGAAGGAAAGCGTTGAATTAGCTAGTCATTTGCATTATAGTTATGTCAGTTTTATGAAACCTCCAATTGGAGGAAGATGTTGCATTAATTAATCATTTGGATTATAAGAGATTCATGATTTTTATTATAAATATTGACGTAACGAGGGTTTAGCAATATGTGTGTAAACATTTGAACTAGATATATACATTATAATTTATTCTTAGAAATTCTTTTAATGATTTTTCTAAAGTATATTACAACATTTTTTAAAACTAGAATGAGTTAAGTTCATATTCCATGCGGTAGATTGTCCCGACAATTATGTCACTTGCTATGCCCGTGTTATACAAAATTCTCAAATTTGTTTAAATAGTCTGTATTTAAATATAAATGGAATTATTTCCCTTTTGTGAATTGCTGCAAATTGATGTGTGTGTGTGTGTGTGTTAATATGTTTTGAATTCAACGAAATGCAACAATTTTATCGCTATGTAGTATTTTTGCAATATTTACTGTTAATGTTTATATTCTTGATGATTTAATTGCAAAGATTGAATTAAATTGATAAATCTCTAAAACACAAATTCAGAGGTTTCGAAAGGTAAAGTATAAATAAAAAAAAACATTAAACATTTTTTCCATGCAAAAAATATTTTCAAATTAGGAATAAATTCTCTAATAATTCATTGCGAAATTTAAAAATTGTTTCAAAATGAGGAATAGATTTATTTATTTTTATGCTGATGATTTTCTTATTTTTCAAACTGAATTAAATTTTTAATACAATAAATATTAACTTAAACTCTTTCGTATTTTATTACAGAAATTACATATATGAGTAGAACTAAGTAGAGATAGAGCTGGAGATATTCTAATATATTCTGCTAATTTAAAACAATTTTAAAGAGGAAATGATGTAATTATTAGAAGTTTAGTTATATTAACGTCCCATTTTAAAGCAACCCTAGAGCTATTTTGGGACGGACCTCGTAATTTTGAACCGCGGTCAGATGATGAGGATGCCACCTGAACTGGCACATCCCTCCCCTCCCCCGTGCTCCAACTTTTTGCCCCATAGCAACGGGGGACCTTTCGCCCCGATGAATTGAACTCGCACCAGACCCACTAACATGGTGGTCCTTCGGTGGGATAGGGTCTCGGACCTGAAACCCTTCAGTTCCGTAAGCCGAGACCTTCCCACCAGTTAACCACGACCTGTAATTGTTAGATACGCAACATAGTGTAAATTTTTCCAACTAATTAATTTATTTACCTTTTATAAATATAATATCTTGATGCTAATAAATACAGAACTAACTAACAATAATTTTATGCCAAAACAAACTGGATAACTAACAAAAATTCTCGTTTTCTGTGATTGTAAAAGGTACATTGGAATAAATATGAATATATATTCTTGGAACTACGGGGAAGAGAATTCGAGTTCTAAATGAAATAAAAAGAATTCTTATAAAGTTAAAAACTAATTTTATTGTATATTTTTCATAAAGTTCCTTTTTTCCAATAATCAAGTAGACTTAATACTAACTGCTATTAAAAAAATTATAGAAAAAGAAAAAATTTGTATTTAAACAAAGTAGAGTTCTGTAATGAACAATTCCTTTCTAACATCTTTATATTAAAATAATTATCTTATTAGAAACAAAAAGAATAATTTAACTGCTTCTCTATTATATAAACTTTTTAATGTCATTTTATAATTTATTGTTAGGTCGATTTTTATTTTTCTACTCTTTCTCTGTTTCTGTCCTTCCCCTTGCATTTTGATATTCTACAAGACAAGAGAGAATTTTTAATATTATTTTAATCAATTGATATTAATGTATCGTAACATGTTATGTAATAATTTATATTATTTTAATTAAATAATTAAATAGATAATTTATTAAAAAATATATTAATTTAATTAAATATATTATTAAATAATAAATTATTTTAATTAATTTAAATAATATAATAAATAAATAATAATGAAATAAATTTTTTATTATTTTTATATTAAAACATATAAAAGTTTTGAAATGACAAAATCGGTCCTCATTAAATTCACTCTTAAGAGATTGACGAATCTCTGTTTTATATCTTCCGCTGTATCATTCTTGAAAATAAATCGGTCTAACATGATAACTCAAACGCAATGGATGAAATTGCATCGCATTAAAACTACAAATATCGATTAGATTTTAATTCCGTCAACAGGGAACCTGCCTGTTCCTCCGTTTGCTTATAGACATGATTATTCAAAAATGAAAAGAGCTGGAAAAGTTAAATTTAGCATATAATTTTATCCTTATAATTGTAGATTTGTAATATTTTTCGAACAAATCTATCTTAAGACTGACTGTATGTTTGATAGTGAGTAATATTCTAATTTGCCCCCCCCCACAAAAAAAAAGGAACAAACGTTTATTTAATTGATTATTGTAATTATACTTCCAATTTCCAACGACAACGCCGTGATGTTTCGGAGTTTCATGGTATGACAAACTGGTCACGAGCACCTCCACATCATAATTTGGAATAATTATAATTTGTAAGTTTAGGGAAAAATTTATATTAAATGGAATTCGTTTAGACGAATGCATAAAGTTCTAACGTCATGCAATTTTGGTATATTTATTAAATTCATTTTTTATGATATAATTATTAATTGAAAATAATATTTTGTTTATCTATGAGGGAATAAATAGCTTTCATAGAATAAAGTTGCATGCGTCTTTTACCATGGGGACGGATTTAATTAACTATTTTGATCAGATATTTTTGAGAAAGTCCAGGAAGTTTCACGCGTATAGCTCACGACGACGACGACGTGATGGGTGTTTTGGCGGAGCACCTGGACTCGAAGGTCCTTAATCTCCGAAACCTTATAGCTTATTAGATTTAACATTGGATTTATGGTTTAAACATAGATATTTAACTGCCTGGGTAACTGTTATCTGTAAGGAAATTTATTATTAGAGGTAAAAAAACATTTAAGGTGACAGGAAAAGGTGGTTAAAATACATGATAACTTTTATAATATTAGATCATTAGCAAAATGTATACATAAGTATGTGGGTGATATTATTACCTGCTGTTGGCACGCCTTCGTCGTATCTGTCCGTCGGTGAGTTGAAGCAAGGTCAATGATCAAGACTTTCCTTCATAGCCCTGATAAGGGCATGTACGGTCATTGATCATTACCTATTAAACGTCAATGAGGAGCGTTCTTGGCCTTCTCTTCTTCCTGGGGTTACTAGGGTCATATGTTGGTATACTTACTATTGCTTGGTTGGTGTGGTTGTCTATTGTATGGAAAAAATTTGAGGCTAGTTTTTTAAAGTATTCGGTTATTGTTTGCATTTTGAGTTCTTTTAGGATTTGTTTGTTTCTGATGTACCAAGGGACTTTGGTTATTTCCCTGGCTATTCTGTTTTGAGTAGTTTCCAGTTTATTGATGTGTGATTTTGCTGCAGCCCCCCAAACTGGTGAAGCATAGCTCATTAGTGGCCTAATGATGGTCTTGTATAGCAGTAATTTGTTTTTCAGAGAGAGTCTGGACCCTTTACCCATCATAGGGTATAGTTTAGTTCTACATATTTTAACTTTATTTCTGATGCTATTGATGTGCTCCTTATATGCGAGTTTTTTATCCAATATTACACCTAGGTATTTTGTTTGGTTACTCCAGTTTATGCTTCTTCTGTAAAGTTTTGGGGGATCGGGAGTATTCCTCTTTCTCGTAAAGTAGACAGCCTGGCACTTGTCCCTGTTCACCTTAACCTTCCACCTGATAAGCCATTTACCGAGATCATCCAGGTATTCGTTTAGGTGTTTCATGATGTTGATGGATTCACCGGTGCTCATGATGGCAGTGTCATCGGCGAATAGACATAATTGGGTCTGGCAGTTCCTGGGGCTGGGAATATCATTGATGTATACATTGAACAATATTGGTCCAATCTTGGATCCCTGCACTACTCCGGCCTCAATTACACGTTCTGAGGAGAGATTACTCCCTACTCGAACGGTAAAGTGCCTTCCTCGTAGGTACGTAGCCATGAGCCTGATAATGCTACCAGGGATCCGCATTTTTATCAGTTTGTATAACAGGTCGTCTGTCCAGACCCTGTCAAACGCCTTTGCGATGTCCAGAAACACTGCCCCGGTGTCCCAGCCTTCGTCCATCCCTTCCCGGACGATCTCGGTGATTCTTAGCAGTTGTTGTACAGTAGATAGGTTTTTCCTAAACAAATTGGTAAGGAGTGAGGTGGGCTTCTGTGGTTAAGGTGATTCTTTTAAGTATCACAGCTTCTGCTACTTTACTGAGAGAGGATAATAAACTTATGGGTCTATAACTGCTTGGGTCTTGTGGGTTTTTTCCTGGTTTGAGTATGGGGAATATTGTTGCTATTTTCCATGCATTTGGGTAATATTGCAGTCTTAGGATAGCATTAATTATTTCAGTGAGTCTGATTATTGATTTTATTGGTAGTCTTTTTATCATTTTGTTGGAGATATTATCCAGTCCAGGGCTTTATCCTTCTTTGAGTTTATTATTCCACGATTTCAGATGGTTTGCATTCTTCTGCTGCCTCTAAGTGCTGTTTATTGAAGAATTTGTCCAGTCTTTTTTGTACAATATACTCAGTAGGGGGATGGGATAGGTCATTTACTTTGAATTGTTTTTCGTAGATATCTGCAATTGCATCTGCCTTCTCTTGGTCAGTGTATACTATAGTGTTATTTGCTCGAAGGGGGGGGGCATTCTTTTATGGGTTTTCGTGAAGGCCTTAACTTGCCACCAAATGGATTTATCTGCTTGGTTTAAGTTTTCTATTTTACTTTTTTCTCTTAATTGGTAAGCTTTTTCGTGAAGTTTCTTTAGGTGATTTTGGGCTCTATTATACAGGTTTTTGTCATTGGGGTTTCTGCTGATCTGGTATATTTTTCTTAATCTGTTTCTTATTTGGGTTTGTTGTTTGATTTCTAAGGAGAATTCTTCGTTTGTTTTATTTTTCCATTTCCCTGCGGTTTCAATTGATCTCTGCAGTTCATGGGTAAATCTTTTTATTTCTATTTCAATATCAGTTTCATTTTTGGGGTTGAAATCATTTGTTGGGTTGTCCAGGATATTCTGCTGGAATTTTTTCCAGTTGGGTATAAATATTTTGTTGCTGCATGAGACTGTGTTGGTATCAATCCAGAAGCGTACAGGCTGGTGGTCACTTGTTAGTTCATTAACTGTATTAGTGGAACAGTTGAAATGTAGTTCCTTGCTTATGGCTAAATATATTATAGAGGCTCCTTGTCTGCTGAATCTTGTGGGTTTTTCTGGTGCGTGAATTTTTAGTCGGGCTTTTTCGGTGAAGTTTAGCAGTCGCTTACCTATTTTGCAACTCCTAGCACAGTTCCATGCTCTATTTTTGGCATTGAAGTCGCCTGCTATAAACGTTGTTCTGTTATATGCTAGTAGGCTTTCTAGGTCCATTGTGTCATTAAGAGGAGGATTATAGATTGAGATGAAGTTGATTGGGTCAAGGTTTGGGAAATTAGCAACAACCATCGTGGCTTCGACATAATAGAGCCCTGGATTTGGTAGATAGTGGTGCGTATAGCTCATCGAAACAGGAACAATTTTGCGAGATTTTGATCCACAGATTGGCAACGTAGTTAAAAAATTCTTAGCCTTTTTACAGATTGAAAATTAACGTATATATTATCAATCGCAGCCCTAGGTCTTTTCCTTGAGTTGGACACAGAAGCATCATATGCTGGCTACGAGAACTTGATATTGTGTTCAAAGAGAACACTTTCTTTTGGGAGAGGGAGAGGGTGGTAGTGTTTATTACATCCTGTTAATGTTAGATTACACCCTGTAAGCCAAACATTACTGAATTGATGTATTTTAAATCATCTAACTATGAAATTGGTGATTTATAAATAAACAAATTGAGTGAAGTTACAATAGTAAATCTAAACATATATGATCCTATAAAGCTAAGCAATTATACGTCACATATATAAGTCACGTAATCAAAATATAAATACAGATATATGTGGCTTAGGACAAATACACTTATGAACCAGTAAGCCCCGAACAATAAGTCCAAACACATATCAACAATCTTATGTCCCTTTTAAGTAGTTTTTACAGAATTTATGGGCTGTGAAAATGAGAGAAGGCTAATTCCCACATCCATCAAAATCTCGGATAACAGATTTAGTGACATTTCGCAGCAAAAGATGATAAATGATGTGTCTTGATTTCACTTCTTATTGTAGATAATAAGATTTACTGCTGATGACCCTTCTAAAGTTTAATTTTTATCAGTCTTACACCGGATATGCGAAATGATGATTGATTGCAAACGATCTTTTACTAATGACCATAGCGCAATTGTCAAGTTATTGAGCAGCTGCAACCCCGGGACGGGGAAAAAGACTTTCCCTTAACTCATATCAAGCAGAAAAGAGAAATGAAATGAATAACTTCAGTTTAGCTGCTGTTTTTAAATTCTAACATCAAAAACATTAAGAATTTGCAAGTTTTTTAAAATAAACATCGGATGAAGATGTTATTGTACCTTGGTACATTAGAAGAAAGATACTTCATGATGTCCTCCATGAACCTGTTTTGGAATTTATCAAAAGAACGGCAATTAAACTCTTCGAAAAATTACCCCAGATTCGTATACTTCAACTACCAGCATACGATCCTGCTGCGCCTAGCTCTAGGAAAAGATATAGAGCTGCAGTCAATAATAATTACATTTATCTTCCATCAGTAAAAAGATGGTTAATTTCTAACATCGTTGCCAATCTGATCGATAAAAATTTTTTCGAAACTATTTCTGTTCCGGGCCTGGATAGCTACGATAAGCTAGCTACATGCGTAAAATTTCCTAGATTTTCTCAAAAATAACTAATTAAAATAGTTAATTGAATCAGTCCCTCCTGAAAGGCACGATCAACGTAAATACATTAAAATTATCTATTTCCTCATAAATAAATAAAATATTATTTTTCTATTAATTATATCATATTAATGAATAATTTAACAAATTTCATGACCTTAGAGCTTCGTTTATCTATTAATTATATTTATTATACTTATTTTTCTATCAATAATTATACCATAACAATTATTTAAATAATTTGGTCAAATTTCATAACGTAGAAGCTTTATGCGCTCGTTCTAAATTAATTTTAATAATTCCTTCAAACTTAGAAATTACAATTGCTATTCCAAATTATGCTGTGGAAGTGCTCGTGACCACTTTGTCACAGCACGGAACTCCGAAACATCACGCCATTAGGGCTGTTCTTTTAAATTTGTAATTTTAAAATGAAATTGCATTTTGAAATTCCAATGATATTTTAAGGCTGGGAAAAATCTCAAAGGCATTATATCAACTGTATATGTGTTTATTGGAATCAAAATACGTCCTATATGCATAATCTATACTTATAATAAAGCTCAATGTGTGTGTGTGTGTGTGTGTGTGTGTGTGTGTGTGTGTGTGTGTGTGTGTGTATGTTGGCGCTCTACAGGCCAGACCATTCAATCTACAGCTACCAAATTTGGCACGTGTATAATTTGTAGGCCGGGAATGTGCACCTGGGGGTTATTTTTTCGAATTTTTAATTAGAATTTTATTTATTTAAAAATAAGCGAAATTTTGGCGTGTTTCTGCTATAACTTCCGAAACTATTACCGCACAAAAAAGATTTTTACATCAAGTTAAAGATCAAAAATTTATCTTTTAAATGATACCAATGTTTTAATCTTAAAATTAATTTTCTATTTTTAATGAATTTTTAAATAAATATTTTAACTATGTTTTTCAATAATTTTTTTCGTGAAAAATAAAATTTAAAATTAAGCACGTTTCGCATTCTTGGGAAAAAATTAGCTTTTTTCAAAGTATTGCCATCACATTGATTAAAGCTCCAATTAAAAATAAATTAAATCTTTTTGGAAATGAAATGTGCAAAAATATAATTTTCGGCAAGTGTTTGTAGGAAAGGAAAGAAATATGAAATTTTTTTTTTAAATAAATTCAAGAAAAATTATTTTATGATCTTTTATACTCTCTCTACAGGGTGTTTATTTAGTCCCGGATCCATTTTGATGTTTTATGACTCATAAAATGATGAAGATATAAATCAACTTATGGCATTTATTGATGGAATAACTCATATATTTTCCTTTTCAGGTTTGAATATTTTTACTTTTGTAAATATCGTCTGCGCGCGTGGTTAATTTCAGATAATTTCATTTTCCAGTCTAAATATCTGTACTTTTCTGAATATCGTCTGCTTATTAATTGCATTTTTCTCTCTTTTGTTTTTGGCAACTATTGAAATGTTATGTTTACTTTTGATGTGTTTGTTCTATGTAGTACTTTTGTATGTGATGTTTTATTCGAGCGGATATTAAGGATAATGCATACACCACAAGAGAAAGCACAGATTTTATGGTGGTCATAGAGTTAATTTCCAATCAACTAAATCACTGACTTTTAAGAGTTAATTTCCAATCACTTTAACTGACTGATTTATGAAAATTTGAATATCACTATGCAATAAAAAAAAGGATAATTTTAGATTTTCCATCGATCGTTTCAAAGAAAATACGCCAATCAGCGCGCAGATTTCTCAAGATTAATTAGCCTAACATTATGAAAATGTTGAGTTTTTATAAATTTTTAACATTCAAAACTTAATAAATAAGTCTTAACTGATCGTGGAAAATAGAAACATCCATTCATTTATTTAAAATTTGATATGTCCAGAATATTTCTCAGAATCTAAATCACCTTACTGCATTAAATTTAGACTTCATAATTTTTCAAATATATTTATAGGCCGGAACAAAATATTATTATTGATTTCATTTCAATCCTTTTGAAAGCAAAACTGAAAACTGAATTTGATGCTGAATCTGAGAAATTTTTGTTGAATTATTCTTTGAGATATTACATAAATTATGAAAAATATTTTGTAGTTCACATAAGACTTAAATACCGAGCGATTCAGTTTGCAATACTCATATTTAGTAATAATATTAATAAATAAATAACAATAAAGATGATAAATAAAATAATACACTTGGTTTTATTTTAAAATATCTTTATATTAATTGCAATTTCATCATTTCCACTTTAAATTAAAGTTGAAGTTTTACCGGAAATGACAACAAATTAGCAAAATATATATAGTAAATTGAAAGAAACGATCTAAACAACAGTATAAGTTTGGTATGACTATCAAAATTTGAAGATTAAAAATGTTTTGTTTGAGAATCTATTAAGAGACCAGTTACTTAAAATATTTAATTGAAAATTGTAGTGAGCGGTAATACTGGTGAACCGGCTGGTCGCCAAAGGCGGCTAGTAGTCTAAATAAAAACTTTGAAAAGTTCTAAATAAAAACGTTGAACTAAATTTTTATTGCTCTTAATGCTTGCTTTGCAGGTCAGTTCTGCTATTTATTAAAATCCAGTTATTCTGTTATTTATTAAATTATATTATCAGTCTATTCTGTTATTTA